>OY293417.1:25940846-26078346 GCA_958502065.1 Chrysolina americana | reverse complement strand
CAGCATTACATAATCTAGTAAAGAAAATCACCAAATCACTCAATAACAAGGATTGTGTGGTAATATTTCTCGATACGGAATGAGCATTCGATATCGCACTCCCAAACTCTACTGGATCAGCTTTCACTGAAAAAAGAATAGAACCAATCATATCAGGCTGAATCTACGCCATGCTCATGAACCAGACCGCCACTACATCTCTTCAAAATAAGGTCATTAGGTTCAGGTTTATAGTCACTCCTGATTAACAACCTGCTCAATGTCCTCGAGAGGAGAGGAGTGGAGCTTCAGGATTAAGCAGACGACCTTGTCATTCGAGCAAGAATCACGTTGGGAAGGGTAGCATTTAATATCCTCCAAAGAATGTTTAGCGACGTTTACAGTTGGTGCCAGAGGGAACAGATATCTGTCAACCCTAGCAAAACTGTGATAATATCCTTTACCAGGAAAAGCAATCTGTAAGACCTAATTCCACATTATTTTAATGGCAATGTTAATTTGCAGCAGAAGTGAAATATCTAGGGGCCACTCTTGATATAAAACTCACATGGAAGGCTCATTTGGAAAAGGTTCTTCACAAACCGAAAATGTCCTTATGGTCTTGTAGGAGGATTTGTGGAAAACCTTGAGGCCTAGGTCCCAAACAAATTCACCGAATATATGTGATGATTATTAGACTCATTTGATTTACGGTGCCTGGTGGCCGAAATCTTTACAGTGAACGGCCAATGGCTCTCAAGTTTACAGATACAGGCTTGTCTGGCGGTCACTGGTGCCATGAGCACCACACCGCATTCTGGAAATGACCTCTGATATAATGCCTCCAACGTTGAATTTCGACCTGCATTCCAAGAAGAGGAACTGAGAGCAGATTACTGTTGGTTCACAAATGGTTCGAGCACCTCATGTTCTGATGCAGGTGTATACAGAACAAAAATATCAACCTTTCTGGGATTATATGCGACAGTATTTCAGGCGGAAATTCACGCCATCGATCTATGTGTGGATAGACTGAAAAAAATCAACCTCACACAAAGACAGTTTTCTTACGTGTCTGGCGTTATTCCCGAGTCTGGTAAACGACTCACTTCGTCTGCACTCCGTCCCGAAATTTAGATTCACTCGTATCAAATCACCGAGCAACAATCAAACGAATTTCTTCACATAAAAATATCACAATCCTCTGAAATTACAAGTACAAATTTTGAATTTAATTTTAATGCTCGTACCAACCCCCTCCGTATATAGTTTTCCGTCTCACGAAACTTTCAACTCGAAACACGATTTTCGACTCCCTCAATCCTCTTCCAGTCCAAACGAGATTTTTTTCCCTGTCGACCGGAATAGCAGAAGGCTTCCTACTCACAGATTTTAAGCCTCTCTCATTCGTCAATTTCGTAATTAATTGTTTTCTGGTACTACAATAAAATTGGTACCACCCATTCAAAAATGGCTTTGTTGCAATTATTGTCTGTCAAGTTTCAAAACGAGTGCAAAAGATTCCTCGCATCTAAATCTATATGCTGATTTGACAGTTTTGTTTGAGTACGTCTGGAACTAAATATTTATTTCAACATGTGAATTGTTTCCGTTGTTTAATGAGTTAAGATTAGCTTTGAAAGGAACAGTCCACCTCCTCGGCATGGTCTTGGGCTATTCTCATCACTGGTGCCATAAATTTGGAAATGTTGTTCACCAATATTGGCAATTCGTTGTAACAATTCTTGGGGCGTCTGATGGTAACAGCTCTTGGTACACATTTCATGATGTATAGGACCTCTCCTAATACTCGGCCTACATATCCGCCGCTTTCCTTTACCAATTGGCTCAGGGTACTTGGAACCAGTGGTGCCATCAACAATCGAGCTCGTAATATTTCTCGCTGCATCAGACATCTTTGGTGGATTGTGTCCGTATATAGCTGTTCTAATTTCCTCGCGTAACCTTGTTCGATATATAGGAATTTTCTGTTGATAAAAGTCATTAGGTCTGCGTTATGGGGTAGAATATTTACTTTCGGAATCAGTTGTTCTCCTTGGTTTCCCTTGATCACAAGAATTCTGGGATGTTCGGTCTGCCAAATCTGTAGTTGACATAGTTTAATCTTGTTGACCAAGGTAACCGCAAAGACTTTCGCATTGTCTTCCACGACTATAATTTGTTCTGTAGAGAGTTGATTTTTATCTTCTTCTGCTCTTCCGTGACATAGCAAACTAAGCTGTTCCTCACAGGTCCTTAACGGGGTGGCATCTCAAGCCACCTCCCCTATGGTGGTGTCGAAACAGTAACCCTTTAGACATGGACAGACGACGCCCCCAAATAAACTCACTTCGTTGTCCTCCATTTTAATCTTTGCCGTATAATCTGTCGTTTGGATTTTTATGGTTGCTATAATAACAACGTCCTTCCATTCTTGTCCGTTTTCGTGGTATGTTGATCCCTGGCAAGTTCCCGCTGCGTCTACAGATCCTTTTAGCGTAAGGGAGGCTGTAGTGGTGCCGTTCATCGTTATTTTCCCAATGTTTTGACGGTATATACTGAGTGTCCTATATCGATGAATGTTCCGACACTCCTCCGCACCAACCCTATGGATATAGTTTCGGATTCCGCCCGATACTATGGAACTATGGCTATACATCCCACAATGACTAATAATGCGTGTTTCTTCAATAAGGCAAGTCCACACATGTTGGGGAGATAATTCGTCTCTCTGTATAACTTTAATGTCCACCGCTTCACTCTGATAAGTAGTGTCTATGCCACTCCGCCACGTTCCGTATAGAAATTGCGGTAATTTCAGCGTTTTTATCATCGCAGTCGTACGCGATTATCGCGGTCGTCTGTGAGAAGATACCTGAGCATACGAGGTGGGCTTAGTTAGCCCCATGTCGACGTTTCATTTCTTCGGGAATATTTCTCCCTAGTATTAGTTACAACAACAAAAAATTAAACGTTCAGTAATATAAATAGAAATTTGCATAGAATTCAGGCAGATTACTCTATAATAATTCTGGAATATACTTGTTTGGCTCCAAGTCTTAAATTTACTTATATTCTATAGTCGTCGATTCTCTCAAATTATAGTTTTTTTCTGTTCTTCTCTTGGGCTGCTACCATACCTGCAACAACAGAGTAATTAGATATATCGTTTTCCCAGGCAGCGTCATACCCTCACCATTTAGCCCTACATCGTGTATTGTATCAGATCTGATACATCCCTTGTGATTTTGTATTTCATAGGATGGATTTTAAATTTTTGCCGCAAAACGCAATGTAACAAATCCGTTACAACTTTATAGCCAAGACGTAAGGGTTATTTCAGGAATCTGCCAAGAACATTCACATGAATTGTTTTCTACGCACTGTGTACATTTCAGTCTTAATCTCCATTCGGTAGTGGCGTGATGTTTATCCTGCATTTCGATTCATATATTGATATATACTGTGACAGTGTTGAGATAATCTTCTTGGTTAATATTTTGATAGTAGGTGAGGTGTAGATTAAAGTATTTTGCAAAAATCTGATGTTATTAGTGTTGTTTCAGATCTGATACAAAACGGGTCACACGACACAATATAATAAACAAAGATGAGCCGCAGAGTACTGAATCAGGAAGAACTTCAGTGGTATGCTGATCACGTTTGGGAAAGTGAAGATGGCTTAGACGACGATGCATCAGATTTGGAAGATATAAACGATATAGAAAATATTGACATTCAGAATATTCCCATAATTTTTGAAGATAAATTATTAGCAGAAAGGATAAGAGAAAATCATTCCGTTGGCCATGCATCAGAAAGACATACAACAGAAGCAGAAGATTCAGAAGATGAAACTTTAGCAGATATAGCCAGGAAAGCGGCACAAAACAAAAAAGCATTTAAAAAAGGCAAGAAAATTGATAATATAATTTGGAGAAACAAAAATTTAGTACTGGGGGATAATGCAAAGTCTTTCAGAGGAAACGATGAATTACCTCCTGACATTATGACTCTCAGTACCCCATACTCATATTTCAAATACTTTTTTACCGATCAAATAATAGCTGACATTGTAGAACAGTCGAATCTCTTCTCACTGCAAAAATATCCTAATAAGCCAGCATCTATGACTGAACAAGAGTTACGTAGGTACTTGGGTATTTGTATTTATATGTCCATAGTGCACATGCCTAATATCAGATCCTATTGGAGCTTAAATTTGGATTTTACTGCGATAAAGGAGGCGATGAGCGAAAAAAGATTCGAAAAAGTAAGACAGTTTCTACATTTCAATGATAACAGTACTATGTTACCAAAAGACGACATCAATCACGATAAATTACATAAACTGAGACCTATAATCAACAATATTTTATCGCGGTTCCAGACTGTTCCACTTGAAAGTCATTTATCTATTGACGAACAAATGTGTGCCAGTAAGGGCAGACAGCCTGAGACAGTATATGCCTGCCAAATCCCACAAATGGGGAATAAAATTATTTATTCTTGTTGGAGTTTCAGGATTTGCCTACAACTTCGAGGTTTATACTGGCAAAGACAATGAAACTGAAGTTCTGAAAGGTGGTGAAAAAAATATAGGTGTCACTGGAAACTCAGTACAAAGATTGTATAGAATCATCTCGGTAAATCAAAATTACATAGTTTATTTTGATAATTTCTACACGAGTCAGCCTCTGGTTACATGTCTAGCTAACAAAGGAATACTGTCTTCAGGTACAGTACGGAAAACTAGAATACCAAATTTTAAGTTGCCATCTGAGAAAGACTTGAATAAGTTGCAACGTGGTAGTTCTCTGGAATACGTTTGTACACATGATGGTGTTGACATTTCTTGTGTCTGCTGAAAAGACAATAAAATAGTTTGCCTTCTCTCCTCCTATGCTGGTGAAATACCTAAAACTACTGTGGAAAGATTCGATAGGAAACAACAGGAGAAAGTTGATGTCGACTGCCCAAACATCATCATCGAATAAAATCGCCACATGGGAGGTGTCGACTTGATAGATAGTCTTATCGGAAGGTATAAAATCAAAATCCGTTCAAATAAATGGTATATCAGGCTATTTCATCATTTCAATTCAATTGTGAATTCTTGGTTATTGTATAGAAGAGTCGAACAACAAAGGAAAAATACCAAACACATGAGACTGGCAGATTTTCGAGCAGACAGCAGCTTGTTTATGTCGAGTAGTTCTGGACATTTCATCGATACGGGGAAGACCATCTGATTTGGAACGGAAAATACAGATAAAAAAGCATCGTTCAGCTACCACAGCTTACGAGTTGTGAACATTTCACCAATTGAGGTGAAACTGAATAAGAAGAGAAAATTGGCTACAGCGGTGTTGTGCGAGAAAAAGGAAGAAGTAATCAAAACGAACCAGGTGATTGGCGTCATTGGCCTGGAAAAAGAGGAAAGAAAGACTAGCGGATTTGAATTGGACCATTTGGAGGAAACTATCAAGAAGTTGAAGATGCTGATTCAATAGTACCAAGATCTATTTTTAGAAGATGTGATGAGAACCAGTGCTACGAAGATCAAGCACGGGATTACCCTTGAGCCAGGAGCACAACCTATATGCAAGGCACCATATAGGATACCAGAGAAAAGTGCTACAAAAGGAAATCGACAGACTATTGGAGGCAGACGTGATTCGACCCTCATACAGCCCATGGTCTGCACCAGTGGTATTGGTAACAAAAAAACTACCCAATAGAGAAGAGAAAGTGAGGATGTGTATAGATTACAGGGGACTTAATAGCATAACAAAAAATTAATATTATCCTCTACCCAATATTTCGGATTTGATCCAAGGCTATAGTTCAGAAACAAAGCATTATTTTCAGTGATGAATGTGGCAGAGGCTTATCACCAGATAGACATGGAGGAAAGAGATATACCTCTCACAGGGTTCAGCACGTTTCAAGGGCACTATGAATACCTGAAAATGCCTTCTGGCTTAGTCAATGCGCCATCAACGTTTCAGAGAATTATGAATATTACGTTGTCAGGGCTTACGGGAGATATATGCATGGTCTACATAGACGACATCATCATTTTTAATTCTACCGGCAAAGAAGACCACATTGAAATATTAAGGAAGGTTTTCGAAAGATTGCGGGTAGTTAATGTGAAATTGAAGTCAAGTAAGTGTAATTTTCTACTGAAGAAGGTTAAGTACCTAGGTCACATGATCACCCAAGATGGAGTGTTCCCGGACCCCGAAAAGATTGAGGCAGTGCATCAGTTTCCATTACCAAAGAACGTACGAGGAGTAAGGTCATTTTTAGGACTAGTAAACTGGTACAGAGGGTTTATACCAAATTCCGCCAAACTAATTGCTCCACTAACCAACTTCACAAAGAAAGAAGTAAAATTTGAACTGACCCCTGCGGTGTTGGAAGCCATACAATCCCTGAAAGACACCTTGATATCAGACATGTAACTGATTTTTCCCGATTTCAGCCAACCTTTTGTGGTAGCTGTGGAGGCATCTGGATCAGGAGTGGGAGCAGTACTCAGCCAAGTCAGAAAGGGCTACGAAAGACCTATAGCAAACGCCAGCCGGACGTTCAAAAACGCCGAACAAATTTACGCCACGACAGAAAAGGAACTATTAGGAGTGATTTTTGGGATACAAACCTTCCTATGCTACTTGTACGGGCGGAAATTCACGGATATATCTGACCACAGATCATTGAAATGGCTTCTAACCTTGAAGGACCCGGGCTCAAGATTAGTGAGATGGGCACTAACCCTAGCCGAATACGATTTTTTGATAATCCATAGGAAAGGAAATGCCGACGCGTTGAGTAGGATGTATAATAAGGGCGATCACTTCCTCGACCTAGAGTACGAAGAATTCGAGGAATATCGGAAGCAACACCAGGAACCTAAAGCCAAGAATATTATTAGCTGCCCAGGAGATTTGTTCTCCGCTTCGGAGGAGTGGGCTCTATCCCACTGTGTTTCAAAGGACTTTGCCAAGAGAAAAGGAATAGCCCAACAATTTAAAAGTATATATGGTTCCGTCGACACTCTAAAACAGCAAAACAAGATTGTTGGCGAAACAGCGGAATTGAATTTACCTGAACAAAATATTTACTATTTAATAACTAAAACCACTTATAACGAAAAACCTTCGTACCAAGCCATGTGGATGGTGTAAAAATATTTACGATACTGTCGTGAGGAGAATAAGGATACACATTTAGCCATTCCTCGGATAGGATGTGGGTTGGAAGAACTTCCGAGGGACCAAGTGTTATAAATGGTAGAATTCATGCTCCATAACTCCTCTATCAAAATTTTTATATACGAGGGCATATCAAAGATTTGTGTTGTGAAGGTGAACCAACAACAGGAAGATGGAATGATACAGGAATGGGACAGAGAAGAATTAAGAACCGCAGGCACAGGACATATTCTGTCAAGAAATTATTAGACTGGTGAAGGGTGATTGGGACAAAGAAAAAGACTATTACCTATCAAAGGATGGAATTTTATATCGCACGGAAGAAGATGGGAACAAATTGATTGTACGAAAACAATTTACAGCAAGTGTGTTAGAAGATTTTCACGTTTCACCGATGGCTGGACATATTGGACAACAGAAAACCCTAGCAAACCTAAAACGACGATTCTTTTGGCCAAACCTGCGCACCGAGGTGAACCACTACTGCGTTAGCTGCGAGTCCTACGGTCACAGGAAGACATCCCTTCATCTGAAGAAAGCACTCCTCCAAAGATTCACCCCAACCACAGAGCCATGGCCGCTGACATCCATGGACATTGTCGGACCCTTAGTGACCTCCATGAATGGAAATAGATACTTGTTAACCTTCCAGGATTACTTCACCAAATACGTTGAAGCGATTTCACTGCCAGACCAAAAAGCGGATACTATCGCACGCGCCTTTGTAGAAAAGATTATTGTGCGGCACGGGACACCAAAAAAGCTGCTAACCGACCGAGGGGCGAACTTCACTTCCAGCCTTTTCCAAGAAACGTGCAATGCCTTGGAGATTGAGAAGATACAGACGGCAAGCTATGCTCCAACCACGAATGGCCAGGTGCTCAAAGACATTCTATTCCACTATATTAATGAGAGCCAACAAGACGGACAACTGGATCCCGTTCGTATTAATGGCCCATAGGGGAAGCACTCACAATTCCACAGGATATAGCCCATACTTTTGCTCCACGGGAGAGATCAAGTTCTCCCCGTAGATGGCTTCATAAGATCAGGAAGGGTAAGATACGACTACGATGAGAATTACGTAGCGGAATTCATAGAAAGATTCAGGAGAGAATACACGGAAGAATATGAGAATACAAAGAGAGAGAGAGAGAGAGAGAGAGAGAAAGCGAAGAGAATAAAGAGGTTCAACCAGAAGGCAGGTGACCCCAGGTTCTTCGTAGGGGACCAGGTACACCTAAAGAACATGGCATCAAAAAAAGGTGTCTCGAAGAAATTGGAAAAAAATAAATGGGAGGGACCATTTAGAGTCACCGAAGTAAAAGGGCCCGTAACCTATAAGATCAAGAGATGCGGAGGAAGAGAGGAACAGATAGTTCATGTGAACAGACTCAAAGCATATGTTGCGAGGGAAGAGCAACCTCCATTGGAAGAAGCCAGGAGACGGGCGAAAAAACAAGAAGGAATTATTAGTGACAGTGAATCTGAGAAAGAGGTAGTAAATAAAGTAAAGTTTCACCCGGGAATGATACCGCCATACGTCGATATACCCATACCAGGAAGTGACAGTGAGAGAAGTCCAGAAACGGAGAGTGAGGAACAGTCAACCAGTAGAAAAGAAGGGTTACTAGAGGAGCCAGCGAGGGCTGTAAGGCGATCAATATGCGTAACAAGGCAACCTGACCGTTTAGGGTATTAAGCAAAGTGGAGGACGGAGAAGGATGGCAGAAACACTTAATTTTTTTTTATAAACCTGCCAGGAATGGAGCCTCATCTTTTTTTGGAAGGATACTGGTTAGACATACCAGATAATAGAAACCATAATTATTGTTTCAGCAGAAGAAACCTAGTTTGAGACCACAGAGCATATTATTTTTGAGGCCAGCTACCGGGGAAGACTGATAGAACAATTTTTTTGTAGTGTGAACATAGCCAGGATTGGAGTTTGATTTTTTTTTGTTCATGAGGAGCTATGCAAGGCCACCAGTAAAAGGTACTAGATAATCATAATTTTCTGTTTCAGTGGAGAAAGCCGATCCCGACGTGAAACATTTTTTTTTTGTTGGTGGGACCACTGTAGTATAGGGGATGGCGACACAACAAATTTTTTTTAGCTGGATGAACTGAAACATTCGTAAGAGTGGCCCAGCAGCATAAAACGAAGAATGTTGCTGCCAGGGAACGGTGTCCACCGGGGAGGTAGAAGTCCCACGATCTTGTCGCCTGAAGCCCCGTTACTCATAATTCGGAAAATGCTCCTAACATCACCTGATCAGGCATATAGCAGATATAAATCCTTCACACTTTTCTTTTTCTTTTTCACTTCTCCACTGATGAAAAATTGAGGCTCCATTCCTGGCAGGTTTATAAAAAAAAATTAAGTGTTTCTGCCATCCTTCTCCGTCCTCCACTTTGCTTAATACCCTGAACGGTCAGGTTGCCTTGTTACGCATATTGATCGCCGTACAGCCCTCGCTGGCTCCTCTAGTAACCCTTCTTCTCCACTGGTTGACTGTTCCTCACTCTCCGTTTCTGGACTTCTCTCACTGTCACTTCCTGGTATGGGTATATCGACGTATGGCGGTATCATTCCAGGGTGAAACTTCACTTTATTAACTACCTCTTTCTCAGATTTACTGTCACTAATAATTCCTTCTTGTTTTTTCGCCTGTCTCCTGGCTTCTTCCAATGGAGGTTGCTCTTCCCTCGCAACATATGCTTTGAATCTGTTCACATGAACTATCTGTTCCTCTCTTCCTCCGCATCTCTTGATCTTATAGGTTACGGGCCCTTTTACTTCGGTGACTCTAAATGGTCCCTCCCATTTATTTTTTTCCAATTTCTTCGAGACACCTTTTTTTGATGCCATGTTCTTTAGGCGTACCTGGTCCCCTACGAAGAACCTGGGGTCACCTGCCTTCTGGTTGAACCTCTTTATTCTCTTCGCTTTCTCTCTCTCTCTCTCTGTGTGTATTCTCATATTCTTCTGTGTATTCTCTCCTGAATCTTTCTATGAATTCCGCTACGTAATTCTCATCGTAGTCGTATCTTACCCTTCCTGATCTCATGAAGCCATCTACGGGGAGAACTTGATGTCTCCCGTGGAGCAATAGTATGGGCTATATCCTGTGGAATTGTGAGTGCTTCCCCTATGGGCCATTAATACGAACGGGATCCAGTTGTCCGTCTCGTTGGCTCTCATTACTATAGTGGAATAGAATGTCTTTGAGCACCTGGCCATTCGTGGTTGGAGCATAGCTTGCCGTTTGTATCTTCTCAATCTCCAAGGCCCTGCACGTTTCTTGGAAAAGGCTGGAAGTGAAGTTCGCCCCTCGGTCGGTTAGCAGCTTTTTTGGTGTCCCGTGCCGCACAATAATCTTTTCTACAAAGGCGCGTGCGATAGTATCCGCTTTTTGGTCTGGCAGTGAAATCGCTTCAACGTATTTGGTGAAGTAATCCTGGAAGGTTAACAAGTATCTATTTCCATTCATGGAGGTCACTAAGGGTCCGACAATGTCCATGGATGTCAGCGGCCATGGCTCTGTGGTTCGGGTGAATCTTTGGAGGGGTGCTTTCTTCAGATGAAGGGATGTCTTCCTGCGACTGCAGGACTCGCAGCTAACGCAGTAGTGGTTCACCTCGGTGCGCATGTTTGGCCAAAAGAATCGTCGTTTTAGGTTTGCTAGGGTTTTCTGTTGTCCAATATGTCCAGCCATCGGTGAAACGTAAAAATCTTCTAACACCCTTGCTGTAAATTGATTTCGTACAATCAATTTGTTCCCATCTTCTTCCGTGCGATATAAAATTCCATCCTTTGATAGGTAATAGTCTTTTTCTTTGTCCCAATCACCCTTCACCAGTCTAATAATTTCTTGACAGAATATGTCCCTTGCCTGCGGTTCTTAATTCTTCTCTGTCCCATTCCTGTATCATTCCATCTTCCTGTTGTTGGTTCACCTTCACAACACAAATCTTTGATATGCCCTCGTATATAAAAATTTTGATAGAGGAGTTATGGAGCATGAATTCTACCATTTATAACACTTGGTCCCTCAAAAGTTCGTCCAACCCACATCCTATCCGAGGAATGGCTAAATGTGTATCCTTATTCTCCTCACGACAGTATCGTAAATATTTTTACACCATCCACATGGCTTGGTACGAAGGTTTTTCGTTATAGGTAGTTTTAGTTATTAAATAGTAAATATTTCGTTCAGGTAAATTCAATTCCGCTGTTCCGCCAACAATCTTGTTTTGCTGTTTTAGAGTGTCGACGGAACCATATATACTTTTAAATTGTTGGGCTATTCCTTTTCTCTTGGCAAAGTCCTTTGAAACACAGTGGGTTAGAGCCCACTCCTCCGAAGCGGAGAACAAATCTCCTGGGCAGCTAATAATATTCTTGGCTTTAGGTACCTGGTGTTGCTTCCGATATTCCTCGAACTCTTCGTACTCTAGGTCGAGGAAGTGATCGCCCTTATTATACATCCTACTCAACGCGTCGGCATTTCCTTTCCTATGGATTATCAAAAAATCGTATTCGGCTAGGGTTAGTGCCCATCTTACTAATCTTGAGCCCGGGTCCTTCAAGGTTAGAAGCCATTTCAATGATCTGTGGTCAGATATATCCGTGAATTTCCGCCCGTACAAGTAGCATAGGAAGGTTTGTATCCCAAAAATAAATCCTAATAGTTCCTTTTCTGTCGTGGCGTAATTTTGTTCGGCTTTTTTGAACGTCCGGCTGGCGTATGCTATAGGTCTTTCGTAGCCCTTTCTGACTTGGCTGAGTACTGCTCCCACTCCTGATCCAGATGCGTCCACAGCTACCACAAAAGGTTGGCTGAAATCGGGAAAAATCAGTACCATGTCTGATATCAAGGTGTCCTTCAGGGATTGTATGGCTTCCAACACCGCAGGGGTCAGTTCAAATTTTACCTCCTTCTTTGTAAAGTTGGTTAGTGGAGCAATTAGTTTGGCGGAATTTGGTATAAACCTTCTGTACCAGTTTACTAGTCCTAAAAATGACCTTACTCCTCGTACGTTCTTTGGTAATGGAAACTGATGCACTGCCTGACCTAGGTACCTAACCTTCTTCAGTAGAAAATTACACTTACATTAACTACCCGCAATCTTTCGAAAACCTTCCTCAATATTTCAATGTGGTCTTCTTCGCCGGTAGAATTAAAAATGATGATGTCGTCTATGTAGACCATGCATATATCTCCCGTAAGCCCTGACAACGTAATATTCATAATTCTCTGAAACGTTGATGGCGCATTGACTAAGCCAGAAGGCATTTTCAGGTATTCATAGTGCCCTTGAAACGTGCTGAACCCTGTCCATGTCTATCTGGTGATAAGCCTCTGCCACATTCATCACTGAAAATAATGCTTTGTTTCTGAACTATATCCTTGGATCAAATCCGAAATATTGGGTAGAGGATAATATTAATTTTTCGTTATGCTATTTAGTCCCCTGTAATCTATACACATTCTCACTTTCTCTTCTCCATTGGGCAGTTTTTTTGTTACCAATACCACTGGTGCAGACCATGGGCTGTATGAGGGTCGAATCACGTCTGCCTCCAATAGTCTGTCGATTTCCTTTTGTAGCACTTTTCTCTGGTATCCTATAAGGTGCCTTGCATATAGGTTGTGCTCCTGGCTCAAGGCTAATCCCGTGCTTGACCTTCGTAGCACTGGTTCTCATCACATCTTCTAAAAATAGATCTTGGTACTATTGAATCAGCATCTTCAACTTCTTGACAGTTTCCTCCAAATGGTCCAATTCAAATCCGCTAGTTTTTCGTTCCTTTTTTTCCAGACCAATGACGCCAATCACCTGGTTCGTTTTGATTACTTCTTCCTTTTTCTCGCACAACACCGCTGTAGCCAATTTTCTCTTCTTATTCAGTATTACCTCAATTGGTGAAATGTTCACAACTCGTACCCAGATTCGTTTAGCGTTCTCCATCACGCTCATTGCTGTGTGAACATACCCATCTCCCATGTCCACTGGTTCGGATACTACTAGACTCCTATTATCTCTTTCTTCGACCGCCACTATGGTTTCTGTTCTGGCGGGTATAATAACATCTTCCAATAGAACGTCTGTCTCCCAAAGTTGTTGTGAGCCTCCTTGACTCAAGGTATCCTCTCCTGGGTCTTCTACCTTCTCTTCTTCATTCTGCTCCATCGGTGTCTCATCTCCGTTTTGTTCATCCACCTTTTCTAGGGTTGGTTCAGTTTGGACTTCAATATGACATACGTTTATCTTCTCTCTATCTTTTTCCATATCAGCTTCTTCCTCAGTCAGTAGTACTTCCCAACTGGCATTTCAACTTTCTCTCGCAAGGTATCCGTTTGCACCTCGATATGTCGCATTTCCACTTCCTTCCTTTTCTCTTCCATTCCAGCCTCTCCTTGGCTTGTGTCCCTTTGAACTTTCTTGGCGCGTCTCCTCGGCACTTCTCGTGGCTTCTTCTGCTTCTTCTTCTTCGTCATTTTCGTAATTTTTTTTCCATTTTCTATGATTTTTCTTATTTTTTCTTCCCGTACGTCCTCCTCAATTGACTCTCTCCATATTTTCATTATCTGTAATAGGTATCTCTCTTATAGCCTCCGTTTCTCATCCAGATCGGCCCGATGTCCCTGGAATAGTTAATAGGAACGGTCTCCATTTCTTCTAAATATAGTAGCCTGAAAATGTTTCCAAAAATGTTGGCCCAAGTAGCCTGAAGAAAATCCCTTCCCAGGATTGCTTGAACGTTTCCCAATGTATGTTTTCCGCAAACTATAGCATTCCAATTTCTTCGCCATAGTCCGTCTTCACTGCTCATTTCAAACCTAGACGTCCCTTTTGTCCATAGTGGGTGTCCCGTCACACTGGTCAGCTGATATCTGTTTGCTTTCCAATTATTTATATTCCTCCGGTCTACTACTTCTTCTTGTACTTTAGTTACAGCTGCTCCGGTATGTACCAATACATAACACAGCACTCCATTTAATTTAATTCTAATAATATTAGGTACGTCTCTCATCCTAAACGATGATACCTCAGGAATACTACCATTCCTCTCCTATGATACTGATGTGGTCGCCTATGACCTTTTTGATAACCCCCCGTATAATAATTTTGCTGCCATTGTACTCTCCGACCTCCATCTTGGCAGTATGATGTCGGCCGCTTCAGTTTAAATTATCTGGGTTTCTTCCATTCCCTGGACGGCCCTGTTCTGCCTTCCTGTCTTCGTTTGGGGACGGCTCCAGTCGATGGCCTCCATTCCCTTCTCTCTTCATTTTTTCTATCTTCGTTTCTTCGTCCCGAAAACTAATGAAATCCGGCCATGCCTGAACTCCATCCCTGAGAATATGTTATAGGACTTCCCTGTCCTCTTCCTTGATCTTGGAATCCACTGTTTCTCGGTGGTCGGTTCCTGGGACAGTCTCGTGCCTAGTGACCTTCTCCTTGGCAATAAAGGCAAACGTTGGGTCCTCTGGTCTATGTCTTTGTTCGGTAACATTGACTGGCGGAATGTCCTATTCGTCCGCAGTTATAGCACCTTCTTCCTTCTCCTGAACTAAAATTTCTTTGTTGGGGTTGAGAATTCCAACAATCTTCTTTGACGGGTCCACTTTTTCCACAGTCCTCGCAGGTCCTCTCTGTCTCTATTGCTGATACCCTCATGTTTTCTGCTTCCCCTTGTAACATCATAGTGGTCATTTCTTGTTACTTCACCAATTCTTCGGCTTTTTCTAATTCCAGTTTGTCTTCCCTTAATAACAGGATGTCTGTCTCTTTCATCAGGTCCTTCCTCAGTCCTACTTTGAATTGATTTAGCAATAGCTCCCGGTTTTTCTTCTTAACTCCCGCTTCTTTTTCCGGAGTAGCTCCCAGTAGATCTTCCTTTAATAACTTGGCTAACAGGGTCCTTAATATTTTGCAAAAAGATGACACGTCCTCATTCGATCGTTGAAAACACTTGCTTAGGTTCCACTGGTTTTCTCCAGGTAACTTTATGGGAGCAAACTTTTACACCAACTTCAACTTTAACTCACTATACACCAACGAGTCCAACCCTGCCTCCGATTCAAAAAAATTATATGCGTCCCCTGACAACTTAAATTTGAGAAGCTGGAGAGTCTCCTCTTCGGTCCAAATATACAATTTTGCACGCGCTTCGAGCTCTTCGAGGTACCTTGTCACCTCTTCACTGCTAAAACTATCTAACGTGGTCGCCGCCATTCCCAACGAATAAACGGTGGGCAACCGTAAAACCGCAGAATTCATTGCACCTGTGGTCGGGGGAATATTCTGAGGGGGAGTTACATTTGAGTGTGCCATTGTAAATTAGAGTCCTGCTACTCGACTACTAACCAAGGAAACGATTATTCAATTGACCTTTCAAACTTGGTTTATCCTTCCGCTCCACCCCGTATAATAAAATGAAGTTAATCTGAATTTTCAATAAGGCCAGTTCCTTTTCACCTTCCCTTGTATATGGAATTTTATTTTTTGTATCTTTTTTTTTTTGGTTTAAGGCATCGACTGCTGTGGTCATTAGCCTTTGGAATATTTTCGTTTCTAGATTTTTTCAAACAAATCAATTGTTTTCAGGAACTTTAGGACGTCTTTCATTTTGTCTTTGCAGAGGCAGTCTTTTATATTATTTGGGATGTTGCAGTTCTTTCGAGCATTCTCATATTATTGACATTGTAGAAGTATGTGTTCTACCGTAAAGTAATTCTACAAGTGTCACATCTAGGTTGTCTTTCTCTCGTTAGCATATTGCTCGATGGTAAATTAGTGTGGCCTATTCTGAGTCTGGTTATGATAACCTGTTCCCGCCTCGTGAATTCGTGGTGGGTATTTGATGTATTCAATATCTGGTTTGACAAATCTCAATTTTGATTCAGAATTGATCCATTCATTCCGCCAATTTCCAGATATTTCTCTCTTACAGTAATTCTTGCAATCATTTGGAGATATAGGCATATTTTCATCAGCATCCATTGTTGTTGCTAATCTTGCAGCAGTATCTGCCTTCTCATTCCCTTCTGTCCCGATGTGGTTTGGGATCCAGACAAATATAATGATTTTTCCTTTAGTTTGAAGATTCTTGATCTGTGCGATGATTCTCTGCAAGAGTGGTTCTATGTGAAAAGGTTTTTGTAGTGTTCGAATGGAACTCAATGAGTATGTGCAGATGAGATATGAATTGCGGTTGCATGTATCAATATATAGCATCGTTTGCCAATAGCATATAGTTCTGCTGTGAAGATACTCGCTTGTTTGAGTAATGTCCACGAATGGGATATAGGAGGGGAAGTGAAGGCACTTCCAGTTCCATTTTCAGTCTTTGAACCATCAGTATAGATTATATGGCTGTTCGGATATTGTTCAATTATTCTTTTAAAGTCTCGGATGATAGTTCGATGTTCAGTTTCATTTTTCCTATGTATGAGGCATTCTAGATTGGTTTTGATGGGAGCAAGGTCCCAGGGTGGTATTTCGCAGAAGCCAGACGTGTAAACTGATGGGAAAGATATATTCGTGTAGTTCATAACTTCTCTGAGTCTTACGCTTGTTGGTCGAGTGATGGTGGGACGTCTTTCATATATGGAGTACAGTTCCTCGTTGAACATAATGGGAAAGTTGATGTGTTCCGGCTGGGACCAAATTCTCGTGCCATAATTTACTAGGCACTGTTTTCTTCTATGACTGAGCGGCATGATTCCTGACTCGCAGAATAGTGATTTGAGTGGACTGGTTCGATAGGCACCAAGAGCGAGGCGTAATCCCAGACAGTGTACTGAGTCGAGACCTCTAAGGTTTGATAGACGGGCTGCTCCATATATCGTACAGCCGTAGTCCAATTTAGAAAGTATCAAAGATTTATAGAGTCTCAAGGCAGTATCTCGATCACATCCCCATTTTATTTTGCTTATTGCTCGTAAAGGGTTCAGAGCTTTTTTGCTTCGTTTCGCTAGATCTTCTATGTGGGGTTTCCAGTTCAACTTTCGATCAAAAATCAACCCTAAAATCTTGGTAGATTCTTTATATTCTATATCTACATTTCCCAATTTCAATTTTGGGTGGCTATGATTTGAGCGTAGTCGACAGAAATGAATGCATTTAGTTTTCGCTGTGATGATGCGAAATCCGATACTCTTGGCTTTGTTATCAAGGACTTCAGTTGCCTCTTGGAGTGTTTCTTCTATCGTTTCCATCGATTTGAATGAAAAAAAGATGGCCATATCATCGACGTATAAGCTTTTCCCAACCAATGGGTTGAGGTTTTCTTTAATATTGTTGATCGCAATCGAAAAAAGAATGACACTCAAAGTGGATCCTTGGGGTACACCATTTTCCATAACTCTCTGATTAGATTCAGTTGTCCCATTTCTCACATAAAATTTTCTCTCGGTGAGAAATCTTTCAATGAAAATGGGTAAATTTCCCCTTATAACCCAATTGTAGAGTGTTTTAAGGATGTTGTATCTCCAGGTGGTATCATACGCTTCCTCTATATCAAAGAATACTGTAACAAGGTGTTCTCGTTTTGCTAAGCTCAATTGTATCGCTTCTTCTAATAGTGTCAATTGGTCAGCTGTTGATCGGTAGTTTCTAAATCCCGCCTGGTAGGGTGAAAGGAGTTTATTTGTATCCAGAAACCAAACCAGCCGTTTACCCACCATTTTCTCTAGGTATTTGCTCAAGCAGCATGTGAGTGAGATTGGTCGGTAATTAGATGTGAGCTTTATATCCTTTTGAGGTTTCGGAATTGGTATTACTATAGCTTTACGCCATTTGTCGGGGTATGTTCTTTCTGTCCAAATTTTATTGTATAATTTCAAAACGGTCTCTTTGTTACATTGTGCAAGGATTTGGATGAATTCATATGGAATGCTGTCTCTACCTGGAGAGGAGATCTTTGTATCATTCAACACATTTTGAAATTCTTCCATCGTAAATGACGTATTATAGACGGATGTCAGTGGTTCATTGAAATCTAATGGAGTAGTCTCTTGGGCTTGTTTTAAGCGAAGGAACTGTAAACTGTAATTGTCCGAGTTACTTATGCCTTCAAATTGATGCGCGAGCGCATCTACGATTTCTTGGTCTTCAGTCACTAGATGTCCATTGATCATTAGAGCGTACGATGGCTTAGAGAAGTGTCTTCCCTTTATTGCTCGGATTTTATTCCATATATCCGAGAGCGATGAATCAGAATTCAGTGTGGATACAAAGTTATTCCATGATTCCTTTTTACTTTTGAGTATCAGTTGTCGACATTTTGCTCGTAATTTTTTAAAAATAATCAAGTTCTCAAGTGTTGGGGCCCTATTGAATTTGTTGAATGCTTTCTTTTTTTCTGATACAGCTGTTGCTATTTCTGTGTTCCACCAAGGGACCGGAATATGTTTTTTTAAACCATTGGATAGTGGAATTGCTCTTTGCGCAGCTTGAAGGATACTGTCAGAGATAGTTTCGACTGCCAAATCTACATCTTCAGTTTCAATAGTAGTTTCTTTCAACGCTTCCCTGTAGAGTTGCCAGTTGGCTCTTTTCAGTTGCCATCGGTTTGTATACGATTGTGTATTCAGCCGGCCTGCGTATTCAATGGATATTGGTATATGGTCACTAGACACTTGATCGTTCAGAAATCTCCATGTGAGAAGAGGAGCTATTACAGGTGAACATAGCGTTATGTCAATAGCTGAAAGGCAACAAGAGTGGCTGTTTATATAGGTGCCTGCTCCATTATTAAGAATGACTAGGTTGAATTCGTTAATTATTTGTTCTATGATTCTGCCGCTGAGATCAAGTTTGTTTGATCCCCAGATGGGGTTGTGGGAATTGAGATCACCTAGGAGAATAAAAGGAGGTGGAAGTTGTGTGATTAGGCCTTGTATCCCATTCTGGTTCCAGGTGAAGTCTGGTAAGTAGATGTTACATATAGTTACTGTCTTAGGGTATTCTATTCGGACTGCAACGGCCTGTAAATCAGTTTGTAGTGGGATTGTAGTCGCTGGAATATTACTTCTCAAGAAAGTTATAACTCCTCCTCTTGCTCGTCCATTTTCAGGATCAACATCTTTTCTGAAATTTTCTAATCCTCTTAAGGAGAATGTTTCTTCTGGAGTGAGATGAGACTCTTGTAAACAGATACAGAATGGGTTCTTTTCTGCTATAATTTGTTTCAGATCGCAGTAATGGTGTTTAACTCCATTACAGTTCCATTGTAAAATATTTTCTTGTTCAGCCATTGAATATATGGAGTTAAAAAGAAATATATGGATATATGTATAAATATATATGTTTATATATTTTTGTATATAGGACAATAACAAACAGAAAAATATTTAGTAAATTTAAAGGTAAATATGTAAATTCTAAAAATATCACAGTCACGTTGATTCAGTCATTTTTCTTGGTTTTCCTTTTGGCCATCCTTTCTTCTTTTTTTCTTGAGAAGATGCCAGTGACTCGGTGTCAGAAGATATGTCTGGACTTGGAGTTCGGTCTATATTTTTTCTTTTTCCATGAGTAATTAGTAGTCCCTTTTCTTTGGGTTGGGGAATTGATGGTTTGGTGAAAGTGGTCATTGCAATTTCTTTACTTACTTACAGCATTTTGGATAATTGTGGTCAGACTAGGTAATAGTTCTTTCACTAAGTCTGCGATATTCAGTAGATTTGAATTATTATTGACAGCACTAGCATAAGATATTCCTTGTTTTGGTGTTGGCATTACTATATTTTTTCTTGCTTCTGCATATGTCAGGTTTTCTTTGACTTTAACTTCTTGAATAGCTACTTCGTTTTTGTAAATCAGACAGTCTCTACTACGGGCATTATGGTTACCTTTGCAGTTGACGCATTCTATTGGATGTTCACACGGTGATCCTTCATGTATCGGTTTACCACATACGCATACTGTCTCATTTTGACATTTCATAGATGTATGTCCGAACTTCTGGCATCTAAAGCATCTGATTGGTGATGGTATATACAGACGAACTGGAAGGGAGTAAAAGGCTATTTTAATTCGTTTCGGGATATTTGGGCGGTTGAAGGTTAGTATATGGTTTGGTGTTTCCTGCATTTCTCCGTTTTTACGTGAAGTAATACGTTCAACATTTACAACTCCCTGTGTGCTCAATTCCTCGCAAATTTCTTCGACAGTACAATTCATTAAATCCTGACAGTACACGACTCCTCTGCCCTGATTAAGGGTTCTGTGAGCTTCTATTTCAACAGTCATATCACATAGTCGTTTTACATCCATTAATCTTTTAGACTGGGCTGCTGATTTCGTTTCTATGAATAATCCTTCTCTAGTTTTCTTTACATTGGCTACTTCTCCTATAAGACCGTAGATTCCTTTTGATATAAAGAATGGGCTAACTTTCGCAAAGTCTACTTCAATTATTTTTAAGATCAAGAACCGGGGTGTTGGTACCACCGTCTCCTGATTCGTTTCTTGTTCAGTAGGGTTTTGTGTGGGTCTACCATCCACATCCATGTTTATAGAGGTAGGCGCCTCTTCGGAATTAATTGAAGATTCTTCATTCATTTTAATCCCACGAGTAGGAAAGAACTAAGTGTCGACTGCAGCAGTGCTCCCTTACTACAGTAAGGCTATTTTAAACCGGATGGTGCCATTTACCCGGAGTTCACCGTTTACGACCAACTACGTATGGCCATCCACCCCTGAGCACGGTACGTATAACACCTTGGGTTACAATTTTGTCAGGTGTATTCCTGTTGAGCTGTCCTTTGCTTTACTACTCATCTTTAACCTTATCGGCATGGGTGACCCTACCAGGAGTATAAAACTCCCGCCGATATCGCTTGCAGAATCATTATAGCCTGAACCCCTCCACCACGGCAAGGTCCCACAGCTCCTTGGAGGGGATGGAATTTTATTATTATTATTATTATTATTATTATTATTATTATTAATATTATTATTACTCTTTTTATTAATTTTTTTTGACAAAAATTAATTGCAACTAGTTAAACTCAGATTACTTTTACGGTACCCCTTGTATAAATTCAACAATAATCACCTATAATTTTCTGTATGTTTCAATCTATCCTGGTATATAAGAAAATAACAAAAAATTTACTTGACGACAAAATCAAATCACTTTTCGAAAACTCCCTGTATAAATTGAACAGAATCTATCTATCTTTTCTAGAGTTCAAATGAAGTTTCAACTATCCTTGTATATAAAAAATAATAATGAAACAACTTGACGACAAAATTAAAACACTTTTCGAACACTCCCTGTATAAATTGAAGAGGATCTATCTATCTTTTCTGGATTTCAAATTAGTTTCAACTTTCCTTGTATATGAAAAAAATACAAATTAAACGATTTGACCAAAATTAAACTACTTCTCGGAAACTCCCTGTATAAATTTAACAGAATCTATCTATCTTTTCTGGGTTTCAAATTAGTTTCAACTTTCGCCGTATATGAAAAATAATAATATAACGACTTGACAACAAAATTAAACCACTTTTCGAACACTCCCTTCATAAATTGAACAGAATCTATTCATCTTTTCTAGAGTTCAAATTAGTTTCAACTCTCCTTCTATATATGAAAATATAAAAATTAAACGATTTGACAACAAAATTAAAATACTTTTCGGAAACTCCCTGTATAAATTTAACAGAATCTATCTATCTCTTTTGGGTTTCAAATTAGTTTCAACTTTCGCTGTATATGAAAAATAATAATATAACGACTTGACAACAAAATTAAACCACTTTTCGAACACTCCCTTCATAAATTGAACAGAATCTATTCATCTTTTCTAGAGTTTAAATTAGTTTCAACTTTCCTTGTATATATTAAAAAATAAAAATTAAACGATTTGACAACAAAATTAAACAACTTTTCGGAAACTCCCTGTATAAATTGAACAGAATCTATTTATCTTTTCTAGAGTTCAAATTAGTTTCAAATTTCCTTGAATATGAAAAAAATGGAAATTAAACAATTTGACAACAAAATTAAAATACTTTTCGGAAACTCCCTGTATAAATTTAACAGAATCTATCTATCTTTTTTGGGTTTCAAATTAGTTTCAACTTTCGCTGTATATGAAAAATAATAATATAACGACTTGACAACAAAATTAAACCACTTTTTGAACACTCCCTTCATAAATTGAACAGAATCTATTCATCTTTTCTAGAGTTTAAATTAGTTTCAACTTTCCTTGTATATATGAAAAAATAAAAATTAAACGATTTGACAACAAAATTAAACAACTTTTCGGAAACTCCCTGTATAAATTAAACAGAATCTATATCTTTTGTAGAGTTTAAATTAGTTTCAACTTTCCTTGTATATATGAAAAAATAAAAATTAAACGATTTGACAACAAAATTAAACAACTTTTCGGAAACTCCCTGTATAAATTGAACAGAATCTATTTATCTTTTCTAGAGTTCAAATTAGTTTCAAATTTCCTTGAATATGAAAAAAATGGAAATTAAACAATTTGACAACAAAATTAAAATACTTTTCGGAAACTCCCTGTATAAATTTAACAGAATCTATCTATCTTTTTTGGGTTTCAAATTAGTTTCAACTTTCGCTGTATATGAAAAATAATAATATAACGACTTGACAACAAAATTAAACCACTTTTTGAACACTCCCTTCATGAATTGAACAGAATCTATTCATCTTTTCTAGAGTTTAAATTAGTTTCAACTTTCCTTGTATATATGAAAAAATAAAAATTAAACGATTTGACAACAAAATTAAACAACTTTTCGGAAACTCCCTGTATAAATTAAACAGAATCTATATCTTTTGTAGAGTTTAAATTAGTTTCAACTTTCCTTGTATATATGAAAAAATAAAAATTAAACGATTTGACAACAAAATTAAACAACTTTTCGGAAACTCCCTGTATAAATTGAACAGAATCTATTTATCTTTTCTAGAGTTCAAATTAGTTTCAAATTTCCTTGAATATGAAAAAAATGGAAATTAAACAATTTGACAACAAAATTAAAATACTTTTCGGAAACTCCCTGTATAAATTTAACAGAATCTATCTATCTTTTTTGGGTTTCAAATTAGTTTCAACTTTCGCTGTATATGAAAAATAATAATATAACGACTTGACAACAAAATTAAACCACTTTTTGAACACTCCCTTCATAAATTGAACAGAATCTATTCATCTTTTCTAGAGTTTAAATTAGTTTCAACTTTCCTTGTATATATGAAAAAATAAAAATTAAACGATTTGACAACAAAATTAAACAACTTTTCTGAAACTCCCTGTATAAATTAAACAGAATCTATATCTTTTGTAGAGTTCAAATTAGTTTCAACTTTCGCTGTACTTATATAAAATATAAAAAAAAAATTGTGGTCAACAAAATTAAATCACTTTTGGTATAACCCTCGTAAAATTAACCAAAATTATCTGACTTTCTGGAATTCAAATTACATTTCAACTTTCCTGGTATATATAAAAACAAAAATAAATCAATAGTCAATACTTAAAAATGTCAGTTATCTATCCGCTCCGCTCTAAAAATATCGTTTTTCAAAACTTAAAAATGTCAGTTATCTATCCGCTCCGCTCTAAAAATATCGTTTTTCAAAAAGTAATTCAATTGAATTCTTCTTTTTTTTTCAACTTAAGGGAAAACTTATTTCCTCAAAAATGCTCTTTATCCGATGATTACTAACGGCATGGATGCTCGAAAGAATAATTACCGTTCCGCTGCGCTCTGGAAAAAAATTATTATGGTTTGGCTGTATTCCTGATTCAGGCTATATTAAAATAGGATGAAATGTTTAAGCGGCGCACCCACAACTGGCGTTTATTTTCCCCACAAAAGAAAATTCGACTGGTCTTTCAAATTCACCCCACTCGTAGATAGTGAAATAGGGGAGGTTACTTCTTATACAAAATCTTCCGATATTTCGCGCCATGAGTATGAAGTAAAAATTAAACTAGTGTTAAAACACTTTCAACCGCTCAATCTTTGATTTATAATCGCAACTTTTTCTCTTCTGAAAAATCGCCTTGGGTAACCCTTGCCTAAAGTTACCGCTCTGTCCTTCTTGATGATACAGGATAAATGCCTGCTGAGTTCTTTTCTTCGTTCATGAATATTTGAATGCTTAGGGGGTTAGTAAAATAAAAGAATTTTCCGGTGGACTACAAGTATACCTGACCTAGTTATTTGACTTCCTTCAGTCTCTGACGTCCTAATCTGAAATTCCCACTCAAATTCTCTAATCGGCTGTTTTTCTCATGAAAAAGATAGAAGAGAAAACCACAAAAAAAAAACTCAAATATTCAAAATTTCGTGCAAAGTATTTTTAAGTTTGGGTCAACAATTTTCGACTATTCTTTCTGCTCTAAATTTGCCTATATTTGCTTGGGTTCAATGCCCTTTTTAAGACACAAGAAATGAAGAATAAAAAATTTTAAAAGATATTATACGGCTATTATTCTTAATGACTTTCTTGTATCATTTAACAACCGACAACATTTATTTTACGCTTCTAAATAACATCTACAATATGCACAACCACTTTCCGTCGGACAATAAACTCCAAATATATTGACACACCCAAACATTCAGTTTTCCTGATTCGAATCGTTGATTTTTCTTGACTTCAACGTGATATTGAATACCAATTGACACCTTTTCAACCTTTATAGAATCGTAACAAGGACAAAAATATCGTCTTCAAACTGTTTCAAACAACACTTATCCAACCAACAACTTTTCTGAGCAAAATTGAATATACAAAATCCCAACGCTGGGTCACCATTTGTATCGACGTTGATTACTTTTATGATAATAAAATTTGGAACTAATTCCAACTGGCTATCACCTAACATTAAACCCCATCCGTCGCAATTTTATGTTAATAGAAAAACTGGTTTTACCTGTATTATCGTATTTCTGCTTCTCTTGGCCTTCCTTGGAGTTTCACTGACTCTACAGGTGGCTGAAGAAACAGTTTCTCCAGACCCAAGTTTTCTAGTTTCCTTCTGAAAGGATTTTTTTAGCCCCAGCGTAATCAATCAATATATAGGGCAGCTTGCTTTGTCACCACTCCGTTAAGGACTAAATTCGCCTGACCCGGAGAAGTCAGACTTGATGGTAAAATAATGTTTAATTTTGGGTTTGATCTGATTTTGTCTGTCCGAATTATTCTATAGGCCGGGTTCGGCTGTCCAGCAAACGGGACAGACTCTATTGTTACTGATACTTTGCTCAGCTATTGTGAAATTTCCTGATTCTTTTTGTTTTCACTTGTTTTCTTGGGTTGAGGGATATAAAATTATACACAATCTTTCAAAAACTGCCAGGGCATCGACAAGTCGAGCGTTTCCTGTGTATAATGAAAAAAACTAAATAAAAACTTCTCAGAAGGAGGAAATTAAAGTTATTCTAGCAACTCATAAATAACTCATCAAAATCACTATGCCTACTTTCTACCTCTTAGAGCCAAGTTTCTTACTAAAATAGAATAAAAAAGTTTTCCCCTACGAACAGTTTGGTCTAGAAAAATCGGCGATGTCTACTTATCACATTTACCTATACTCAAACACACTATAGCAACTTTTTCGAATCAGAGATGAAAATATTAGAATGATTATTACACAGAAACAGTTTTATTACGTGTCTGGCGTTATTCCCAGGTCTGTTAAACGACTCACTTCGTCTGCACTCCGTCCCAAAATTCAGATACACTCTTATCAAATCACCGAGCAACAATAAAACGAATTTCTTTACATGAAAATATTACAACCCTCTGAAATCACAAGTCCAAATTTTGAATTTAATTTTAATGCCGGTACCAACCCCCTCCGTATATAGTTTTCCGTCTCACGAAACTTTCAACTCGAAACCCGATTTACGACTCCCTTAATCCTCTTCCAGTCCAAGCGAGATTTTTTTGTCCCCATCGCACATAGGAGTATTCAAACGAAAAACCTGGCCAAAATTATTTTGTGTGATGTGTTGTGTGGAAATACATCAATAAACAATCAGAGGTAGTTTTTCAACGTTTAATTGATTGAATTCAGGAAAAAACTGGTGGTACTAATACAGTTGAATCATCGAAGTCAGATTCATCATATGAATTATCTTCTTCGTCGTCACTGCTTTTGGTCCATTCATTTTCTGTTCTGCTGCTTAGCAATGGGTCGGACGTAAGTAAAAGCCTTTAAAATTTGTTTTTTTTTTTAATAAAAAAAGAAAAGAACCTGTAAATAAATTTCAAGTCTATTCCAGTGATCCGGGAAGAAGTGTCCGGATGAGCAAAAAATCTTCTGGAAGTATTGCCATCGTTCCTGCTTTTGGCATATCCACTAAAAGACACATTTCCTCTCAAAATGCTTTTTGGATTGTTTCTTTCCTTTCTTCTACTATTTTTTTCCTCAGTTGACCTAATTTGCCATTTCATAATGGGGAGCTTGTAGAAGAGATGAAGTAAATAATTTAGGGCCCGAATTTAAGAGTTTCGTGGTCCACTTCAATACCTTTCTCCAAACTATTGAAATTTTTGGAAGTAAAACCAAAACTATAGCACCTCATAGTTGAAGATGTATTGGTAGCTGCGTTGCATACCTTTCCGTCCAACATTGTTGTTGTTGTTTGGCATTGATATTTCTGTTTAATTCAAATTTTTTGTATGAATTTCTATATAATTAATTTCGTCGTTAGTAACATCTTTCGTTTCGTGAACAAATCATATTCTAATTGGTCTGCAGAACCTGGGAGACGAAGGCACTGGATTCTGTCATATTCTCTTTCGTTTTTTAGTGATTGTGGGCGTAACGGTTCGAGAGAACTCTGAAATACGTTATATATACCGTCACTATCTGTATTATTTACGAATTTTTGTTTGTATTGTTTTTGCTGTATAGTTGCAAGGATATTTATTTTTATTTGCGCTGTATAGTATTCTTCTACAAAAATCTTCTACTGAAACCGCCTTCAACAAAAATAGTCAATGCCATAGATGGCGTGAGCTTTTTTGTTTTATTTTGATTTGGTGAAGAAATCGCCTTTCGGAACTTTGAAGCTCTTGTTGGCGTCAAAGTAACGTCTTTTATTATTTTAGACACGTTTTTATTTCCTTCAGCACGTTGACTCATTTGAGCAGCATAAGTTAACTCTCCCGAAGATACTTTCTTTCTTAAATCCTTAGTTTTCCTTCGCTTTGATCTATCGCCTAATTCCCCGAATTCTTTTGATGGTCGACCCAGTTTTGCGGTAGTCTAAATTGCAAATTTATAGTTGTTTTTAAGTCACTGTTCGATATTCTTTAGACAACGTTCATGCGTTCTTAATATGGAGCTACCTACTTTAGCTTAAAGTCGCACTTGAAATGACTTAAAGGGTGTTTTAATATGTTCAGTTCACCAGCAGGACATTTTGTGAGCTGTATAACTCTTTGCTCCAAAAATATCATTTTATATTCAATTTCTTTTCTCCCAGGCATTCTTGCATTATATCATATAACTGCTTTTTAGTAATATTTTTGAAATTCCCAATGGAATCTGAAAATAAAAGAAATTTATTGTAAACCATGTAAAATACCATATTTATTATCATCTCGTTTGAACGTCTGATGAATAAAATGGCGGAACAAAGCGGAACTTTTTCTTTAGCAGTTCTCTTCAGAAAAGCCTGAACTTTATCCAAAGTAAGAGTAAATTACTCGGAAGAGCCTAAAACACATATAAAAACATTGACGTTTAATTTTCTTCTGCAAAAAAAAGACGACTATTTTATAAGTGCTTTCATTAACTATAAAAACATTGTGGGTACTAAAAATTTAATGTATTTCGATTACAACAAAGTACATACTTTTGCCTTCCATATCCCACTGATTTATTACCCAAACTACACAAAAAACTACTTCAGATGCAGATGTGATTTACAAACAATACAAGTATCGAGCAACAATGAAGCACATAAGACAGCGACAATTGAGTTCCAACCACGTATGTTCTGTGCGGTGTGAAGCGAAGGGCGCATATGAAGGCGAAATGTCATAAACAATTCATTTGAGTATTGGAAAAGTCATTTGCATTGAATTTTAACATACTTTGGGTCGACTTTTGGCCAGCTTTTTATGTTAACCTATGTGTGTCGGCCGGAATAGCAGAAGCCTTCCTACTCACAGATTTTAAGCCTCTTTTATTCGTCAATTTCGTAATTAATTTTTTTCTGGTACTACAATAAAATTGGTGCCACCATTCTAAAATGGCCTTGTCGCAATTATTGTTATATTCACAAAATTTCTGTCGAGTTTCAAAACGTGTCTAAGCGCAAAAGATTCCTCGCATCCAAATCTATTTGACAGTTTTGTTTAAGTATGTCTGGAACTTAATATTTATTTCAACATGTGAGGTGTTTCCGTTGTTTAATGAGTTAAGATCAGCTTTGAAAGGAACCGTTCATTCACTTCGAGAACGATTGATTATTTTCGCAACCAAGAGTTTATTCGATAATTATATTTCGACCCAAACAGGATGGTATTTTAAAAATGTTTTATCATTGCATTACGAGTGCCTTAGCATTTGTTACAGCGTCAGATGTGTCCATTCCTCATCTGGAGTGAAGATTTTGTATTTCGTGAGAGTGGTGTAGATTTTCCTTTCTATCGTGGTAGTTAGATCCTTCTATAGGAGTTTGTAGTTTTCTGTTTGGAGTGCAGCTTCTATTCCATTTCATTCATTGTATGTCTTGATGTCCAATATGAATGCACCATTTCCCTTTTCTGTAGGGAAAATATTAATGGTATGGTCCATTTGCAGTGTTATCAGGGCCTTCTGTTTTCCAGCACTGATGTTTTTTCGGGGGTTTTGCTCCTTCTCCAAGACTCCTTTCATTTTCCATCTGGATTCATTTGCCTACATAGGGTTTATTCTATTACTCGTTGACTCTAAAGTGCTCATTTTGCATCAGGGGTTTTGGTGATATGTTGATTATGATAGTTTTTATTCCTTTGTCATTGTTTTGTGGTATCCGTGTTCCGTTTGCTAGTCGGTACCATTTCTAATGGTGTCTCTTCTGTTAGTTTTGGCAACTCCTCATTCAGGTGTAATGAATTTTTGCATATATGAGTTAGTTTTCCTCCTGAAAGGTATACTCTCTAATTTCTTGAACATCAACTGACCTGAAGCCCCCGTACTTGTCAGTATTCACCTGGAGATTGTTGCAAATACAAGCAATTGAAAGGTTGTGAAATAGCGAAAGAAGTCGAATATCTTGCAACTCATTACGACGATGGGCGTCCGAAACTCAAGTAATGAAGTAACTATATCGTCTACAACTTTCAAACATTTAAACTAAGTATCGTGCATCATTCTGAACAGAAATTAATTAACACAAACACTTTCTATTCTACCAAAATTGTTTATGAATGAAGCAAGGGAGGTGGAAATGAACCCGCAAGTACACTAATGGAAGTTACATTCACAAGTATCAGGAACAAGAATCTTCACAAGAGCCTATGTGATCTTTATTCAAGTGAATTGCTAGTCAATAAAATTCAATACAATTCATTCATGATGCAGCTGGGTGAGTAGTAATTTTCATATTTTGTTGTGTTAAACAATCGTGCTCAGAAAGTATAATTGAATTGATAGATAACGAAGAAGTATGTGATGCCACTGCTCAATATAGCAAGAGCGGTAGAGCGATCCATATTGAAGAATCCTGTAGCACTGAATACTGGTTTATTATTTGCAACTACTGAAGCCAAATCTAGAAACTCCTGTTTTTCTCCGGAATTCATTTTCCTATCCTCTTTGAGTTTGTAGCTCATTTCAATCATTCTCTGAGATTCTTTTGTTATCCAGTCACAGGCAAAGATTATTGTGATTGGCTTAATCTTGAACAGAAATAATTGATTCCACTATAATGATTACATTGCAATTGTAACATATCAACCAAGAATTTTTCATTAATGACAAGGAAATTGTGAGATGACCTCTGTTAGTAGAAAAAACTAGAGTCATTACTTCCATTCTTATTGTCGGATAAATTATCATATCCTCAAACAAAATTCAAATGTATGAATGAATAATTCTAAAGACATTGACAATATCATTAATTTAACAGACTACATAAATCATAGTTTTCATCATTGAATACAGTACACTGATCTGTTTAAAACAATTGGTGTAGTAATTAAAATACCAAAGTTTCATCAGAGTTATCTTATTATTATGATTTTTCATCCTTCTGGAAATATTCCAGTCTTGCACTGTCTCCAGAGCACCGATGTAGGAGGAGGGCACCCTGGTATCTTTAACCCCGATAGTACCTACCCACTTTTGTGGAGTGAGTGAATACTATCCAAGAACCTGCATAGGAGCATAGGACAACACCGGTGTCTCGTCTATATCGTACACGTATCGTAGGTGGAAGACAGTACACGTAGCGGCGCATCATGTCTGTGAATGGAAGCTGAGACTGCGTAAGTTTCACAAGATGACAGTAAATGTGTTATGGTCCCAGACGTCCCACGACACGCTCCGCATCTAGTGTCCGGGACCTCTTCATCCATGATGCGACTACGGTAGAGCAGAGTGTTGTAAACACTATTCAGCTTCAGCCCACCTGATCTGAAGAATGGGAAGGAAACATTTCTGAGTAAGTCATCCTCGTAAGGCTGAAGGAGTTTATCTGTCTTCGTAGCATTGATCTTACCTTCTTGTAGAACGAGTTTCAACTCGTTGACAGAGTTTGGGTCACCATTGTCAAACATGAGAAGGAATTAATTGGCTGCAAGGGAAAATAAATGTTCCGATTTCTGCTTTTCATGGTAGCAGACCTGATGAATGATCCATCCAGCACCTTTCTGATGTGTAGACTCTCCAATTTCGATAGGTCCATGGTCTACCTATCCACTGGGAAAAAATAACCGTTCAAGAGATTATTTAGGATATAAGAATCTATGAATAAGCACCATTTTGCGAATTTTCGCGTCGAGTCATCGCAGCTTACCATTTCACCACTTCAAAAGAGTAGAGTAGATTCGGTAGGGCAAATATATTATTTACATTAACTTTGTTTTTCCCAGAAAGTTTTGATGAACATATCTGTTGGAGTTATTGCTTATATTCACTGCGGAGAGAGTTACAAGCAGTATTTTCAGGTAATCACCATCGATAATGATGTGTGAGGATCACATAAGAAACCTTACCATTATAAGTTTCAAAATACTCGTTTGTTCGTAAAGTAATTGAAGCTCTAGTTTTATAATAAGTGCATCTTCTGTACAGTAATGTTATAGAAGATACGTCACAAATGAACTACAATAAAAAATTGAAGAAAAAGAAACATATAATGTTCATTCTATCGGCAGTTGATTCAGTCGTAACAAAAATCAGATCTCACACATTTTGGCAAGAATGGCTGAGTATATACATTAGTGGAGGAATGAAATCCTTCATTCATCAGAAAACATCAACTAACAATATATGTATACACTAGTGTGCCAAATCTGACAAGATGTCGCAGAGAGGAAACCAGGTGGTAGGTTTTCCTTTGTCATCAAATCGACATCTATGGAGCGTAGGAATGCTGAAGCTCTTTATTGATTCTGTCGGACGATGGTGCCATTGAAAATCTCATTTAATTTTTGAATTTTCCTAGAAAAATCAGGTTGCTGCCTGTCGACAACCTAAGTAGTGATATCGACGTTTAGAGTGGGGGACAACCTAGAAGTACCGAACATTCCTGTCTGATTTTTCTAGAATACAATAATTCAATGAGATTCTCTATGGCACCATTGTCCGACAAAATTAATAAGGATCTCCAGCAGTCCGACGCTCCAAAGATGTCGATTTGGCGACAGAGGACAACTCACCACTTCTGATTTTGTACGAGGGCTCGCGTACTATTACATTTGGGTATCTTAAGAACGAAATATTTAGCTAGTTCTTACGTTTGGTGGCATTCAATAGATGAACATATGAGCAAGTTGCAAAAAAGAGCTTGAAGAAGATTACATGCTGACTTCTCCGGTCAATGTTTGGATTGATTCTTTGTAGTTTTTGAAGACCTAACTTCCAAGTGGATAAAGTGTTTCTAGTGAATAATATTACTACGAACACAACTATGAGAATATGAGTCATATTGTTTTCAATATTTAAAATACCGGAAGATGTCCGTATGTACAGTAATACAACAACAATATCGAGTGTCCAGTCAGTCTATCTGGACATTAATTTTTTTTCTACCTCACTTCAAGAGCACATGAGGAGATTAAGATAAATATTCTCAATATTCATAGATTAGAACTTCAAAGTGCAGATGGATGAAAGTGAGTTCCTGAGAAAAGAAAGAGAATTAGGAATAGGACATGTCATCACAACAGAAAGAGTTAAACCGAACCCCATGAAAATATATGCTATAAAAAAGTATCCAATATTTACTACTACCACTCAAATTGAATTGGGCCTACTTGGATATTATCGGAAGTTCATTTAGGACAGAAGGAAAAAAAAAAAGGTAATCCCTGAATATGTTGATTATTTTGAACAATGTGAAACAATCATCATTTAATGATCTCCTATTACAATACCCTGACTTTGAAAAACCTTTCGAAGTAACCACTGATGCCAAAAATATTGCGATAGGAGCTGTCCTATCACAAGGAACTCCCGGAAAGGATATTCCGGTCGCTTATGCGCCCCGAAAACTCAACAATGCTGACAAAAACTATTCCACCATTAAGAAGGAGTTACTTTCCGTTGTATCGACACACAAAATATTGGACCATATCTATATGACCAGAAATTCACAATGCTCACCGACCATAAGTCATTACAATGGTTAATGAAACTGAAAGACCCACATTTCAGATTATTACAATGGATAATCAGACTTAAGGAGTATTATTTCAAAATCGAATACAAACCAGGTGAAACTAACAGTAACCCTGACGCATTGTCAAGAGTTATTGAACCGGAAGAGCCAATGGAAATCAACGTATTAGAAGATAATGAAATCAGGAAACTTCTAGACGATACAACTTTCTTGAATAATAATATGGGCGATGAGGAGTGACTTGATGACCTCCTCCATATGGTATCATCAGTAACTGATATACTCTTAACCATCACTCATGCACCAATGGAAAGAATATCCATACAATCTGCGGATGGAAACCCCATCTTGGATATTCCTCTAACTGAAAACTCAATCACTACAAGTAGACATTCAAATCAGGAAAACCACATGTTCCTTCAAAAACAATTTTCAAGAAGATACAATCCATACGTCTTGATCGAGTTCTTCACACAATTCTATTGGGAATACTAAAGGATATAATAAACTTCAAAGTAGAAACGATCTATTACACACAAGACGAAATGCTAGCGAAACAATTCAGTTTGTTCTCTGCAATGCATTTCTTGCCGAAATCTTTCGAAATCAAGAGAGTACATTACCACTACAGGATTTAGGAACCCCTGAAATCTAACATCTAGTTATTCAGGAATATCATGAAGGGAAAACAAACCATCCAGGTGTTTATGAAATACATTCAGCCCTAGGAGAAGAATACTATTTTCCCATAATCTAAGAAACCGTGAGTCGTATTCTAGCTCAATGTGACTCCTGTCAATTCAATAACTACGAAAAACATCCCAACAAGCTATCATTAGAGGAAACCAAAACCCCAACAATCATTTTAACATGTGTTCATGGAGTTGATAATGAGAAATTCATAACCTCATTAGATGATTTCTCTAAACTAGCCCCTGCATATCTATCACAGAGTATGAATGCTGTTCATATCATAGAATCACGCGAATATTGGTTACAGATATCATAACAACCGATCAAGATTCCGAATTTAAATACTATCACTTATACTTAATAATATAATAATACTTATACAACACTGTCAATGCACCTCTAGATGTCGAGCTATGAATCAATCAAATAATTAAGCAAACAGCACTTGTAAAAAAGGATAGGATGACAAGGCGTTCTCATAGCGTTGTCAGATCGCGTAAAAAATATGGAAAAATTGCATGAAGAAGTTTCACGTAGCAAACAAGAGTTAAATGTGCTATTGAAGCAAGTGAAGTTAGATTTCTGTTATATAGCGAAAGAGTAAGGAAGCTGGAAAAATAAAATACAGAGCTGAAACAGCAGATTGAAATATAAGAAAGAAATAGCAGGAAAAGTAATAAAGTAGTATTTGGATTGGTGAAAAGTGGAGAGAAATCCCTTGTAGAAAATGTATGAAATCAACTGAATTCAAAACTGGATATAGAAATAACAAAAACTAACAATCACCCAGTCAAAATTGAACTCCTATCAACTATCACAAAAACTGATATTCTACGAAATTGCAAAAAACTGAAAGGTACCGACATTTCCATATCAACCGAATTAACAAAAAAACAACAAGAAACAAACAAGATATCAAGGAAATACCTGAAGAAAATACGTGAAAGTGGTGAAGAAGGCAGCTACATAAGAGGAGAAAAGCTCTTTAGAAATGATATAGGTTACACAGCAGAAGAGATACTGGATTTTGAAGAGTATTGAAATAACAAATTTCAATCCGCAGAAAGAGCAAAGAAAGAAGAGAACGCATCAATGAAAGCTGTAAAGAAGGTAGAAGAGGTATCGAAGGAGACTAAAAACAAATACACAGTTAGCAAACATATTGATAGCAGTTACACGCAAAGAAGAACGGAGACCAGGGAAAGAAAAAAATCAGCTAAAGAAATCCAAACTAGATCTTCCCACAAAACTACAAAGTAAGCTCAATAATATTTAATCACAACTGACTTATCTCGTGACATCTCTGGTCAAGATACACATTCAAAGTCCTACTCACTGGGTGATACATAATAATTAATAATAATGGTGATGGTAACAGACATTACACTTAAAAGGGGAGATGATATGATGTGCCGTTAGGACTTTTAATGTGTATCTTGACCAGGGATGTCAAGAGATAAGTAGTTGTAATAAAATACTATTGAATGACGTATGTTATTTATACTCAAATTATAACACGAATCACCACTTCCTTATCCTGTTTTTTTCTGTCTTGTAGCTCTGGGCATTATGGAAAGTAGGATAGGCTTTCAAAGGTTCCTAATAAAACGACTGCGCCATGTTATAATTTAGGTAAAGATACACATTCAAAGTCCTACTTACTAGGTGATACATAATAATTAATAATCAATATATATATATATATGCAACAGCACATCATATCATTAGCTATTCAGTATCATTTATTCGAACAGACTAGAAACATAGTTGAGAAAAATATAAAGATGGTAATTCTTTCCTACTGCTCTCCATTCGGGCTGAATATAATAATCACGGATGCCTATATTGATAATTTTGATGTACCAAAAATTTTAACTGAAACAGCTCAAAATGCATTAGAGTAAAACTCGCTGGTGAGAAATCAACAACAAACAAAACCTCTGAATATTCCACACCAACATCTGAAGTGTCGTTAAAAATGTAAACAAATGAAACTAACTTTAGATGGATATGAAGACGAGTTTGATGTCATAGTTCTCAGTGAAACATGGAAAATCCATGACTTATTCTCACTAGATCTAGCAGATTACGATTTGGTACATGACGGGGGCATAGTGAATCAAAATTATGGAGTATTAATATACATAAAAAACCAATTCGAGTATTCCTACGAAGTGATTGATCTTGATAAAATGAAAGTCGTTGAATTAGAGTTGATATATAATAAGAATAATATTGTCATAACTGCAATATATAGGCAACCCTCGCCATGTCCCCTGTGCTGTCAATCTGATTTTTAATTTAAAATAGGAGAAATGAATATCGACATTTTGGAAAAAACTGACATTAGCGTGAAATATCTCAATATTCTTAGTGAATGGGGCTATATCCCGACTATTAACACACCCACTAGGGTCTTAGGCAGAGCACGGAGTTGTCTCGACCACATAATAATAAAGACAGACTCCCCTCACGACTGGTGCATTTCCGACCACTTTCCAGTAATTCCACATATCAGATGTTCAGGCGAAAAAATAAAGGAACAAAAAATTCAGAACAGAAAATATAAATTGTACATTGACAAAACAAAGCTAGGGGGTGAACTGATAAAAGAAACATGGAATAACATATACCTGGAAAACGACGTGAAGGAAATGAATAACAACTTAATCTAAAATAAAGAAAGAACATAAAATGGAAATAATGGATCACGAATGGACTAGTGAATTCAATTAACAAAAAAAAATTATCTGTATAAAAAAGTACAAGAAGAACCTGATAATCCGGATCCACTACGACAGAAGATGGAAACGACCTGACAGATAAAAAGAAAATTGCGGAGCACTCTGCAGATCAATACGCCAATTTCGACAAAAAACTCGCAGAAAAAAATCACCCCGGCTTCGCCAATGAATGAACAAACAACTCGCATACTCAATTCAATATTCATAGAACCCACAAACGTCAATGAAATCCATCAAATTATTCAATCGCGTAAAACAGGTAAATCTCATGGACTAGACAATATAAAATTTGAGATATTGAGAGAACACTCAGATCTCATTTCAGCACCTATAACCTTCGTTATAAACAAGTCTTTAGATACTGGTATATTTTCGAGTATTTTGATAAATGCATCGCAAACCAGAGCACTTGAATAATTTAAAGGTTGTTTTAGATGTGTTAAAGCAGTCTGGTTTAAAAGTTAATTATGAAAAATGTCAGTTTTTTCAAAAAAAAATTGAGTACTTGGATTTCGTAATTGATCGAGAAGGCTTACACCCCTCCAATGAAAAAACAAGGGCTATTGATGAAACTCCTAGGCCAGAAAATGTGAAACAATTACAAAGTTTTCTAGGTGGAATAAATTATTATGTTCGGTTTATACGTAATATGTCACCACATTTGAGCCCCTTATACAATTTGTTGAAAGCAAATACTGAATGGTTTTGGACCAGTCAGTGTGAAGAAGCCTTTGAATTTGTTAAAAATTCTTTGAAATCTGCAAATGTTCTAGTTCATTACAACCCTAATTTGGAGCTTTGGCTTGCCACAGATGCTAGTTCTGTGGGCATTGGGGTCATATTGAGTCATAAATTTTGCCTCGAGAACCCTTTCTACGTCAGAACAAAAATATTCTCAAATCGAAAAGGAAGCCTTGTCGATTATTTATGGGGTTTTGAAATTCAACCAGTATTTATATGCGAATAAGTTCAAGCTCAGCACAGATCATAAGCCGTTAGTGACAATTTTTGGGGAAAACAAGTGTATACCCCAGTTTTCAGAAAATAGACTAAGGCGTTGGGCTCTAATCTTATCTGGTTACACTGAATTTTGATCAGATGAAACAGGCAACAAAAAGTGATGCATTATTGAATAAGGTTAAGGGTTTCATCGATGATGGATGGCCAAGAAAAAATAAAAATGCTCAACTTCAGCCCTATTTTGTGAAGAGGTATGATTTAGCTGTGAAAGATGAATGTATATTTTGGAACCATAGTTTAGTTATACCATCTACTATGCAACAGTACGTCTTGAATGAACTCCATAGTAGTCACATGGGTGCTGTTCGAATGAAAAGATTAGCTCGAGGGTACTTTTGGTTTCCTGGTTTGGATAAGGAACTAGAAAAAATAGTTATGGAATGTGATGCGTGTATTTTTCATTCGAACAGTCCCCCAAAGGCTGAAATTTCTCCTTGGCCCATACCAAATGGTCCCTGGGAAAGAGTTCACATTGACTTTGGTGAGTTGGATAATAAATATTTTTTAATTGTAATAGATGCATTCACTAAATGGCTAGAGATTTTTGAAATGTCCAACATAACCGCTAATTTGGCAATTAGAGCTTTGAGAAGGCTATTTTGTACATTTGGTCTACCTAAACTTATAGTATCAGACAATGGGCGGTCTTTTGTGTCAGATGATTTCGAAAGGTTTTTGTCATTGAATAATATCAAACACATAACTAGCTCACCGTATTCTCCTTCTTCAAATGGTGCTGCAGAAAATGGTGTCAAGATTTTTAAGACTGGTATTAAAAAATTGATTTTCAATAGTCCTAGCAAAGATCTGAACCTGGCGTTATGCATATTTTTGTTTGACTATAGGAATACGCCCCATTCGACTACGGGGGTCAGCCCAGCAAAATTAATGTTTGGCCGATGTTTGAGAACGCGATTTTCCACTCTTTTACCAACGAATTTATCAGAAAGGCATTCAAATCAACTACCAAACGTCTACAAAAGGATGGAAACTCAGCAACAGAAACAGATAGAGTATAGCGGTGGTAGAGAAAAAGTAAGATTTTGATGTGAATGAAATTGTTCTTGTAAAAAATTATAAAACACCCACTAAGCCAAATTTTATTGAGGGAAAGATAGTTAAGATTATAGGTAAGTGTACGTATATTGTAGAAATTTCTGAACTAGGAAAAACGTGGAAGAGGCACGTAAATCAATTGAAAAAGTACAGATCAGTACCAGAAGAAATATCACATATTCCCATTGAAACTAATTTTAAAAAGGATAGACTTCACGATGATTCTAATTCAGAAAATAATAAGCACATTGATGAAACTAGCCCATCCACTATTACTAATAGTCCTTCTGACAATAATGCTAGTTATGACGAATCAGTTGAAGTTGCTTTCAGTAGGCCAAAACGAAATGTAAAACCTGTTGAGAGATGGGCATATGGATAGTTAATCTGTATAGATGTATTCATTTGGTTTGTTTCACCGTCATATATTTTTTTTAAGGGGAAGAATGTTGTAGTGTATTTGGTAGACTAGTGTATATTCGATAATTGTGGCATCCAGTGTATGCCAGTTGACACAATGTCCTCATAAAGATCCCTTCAGCTTCTTACATCAAATATCTAGGGATCATCTTAGACTGCCACCTCAGATGGAACTACCATTTAGACTATGTATCAAAAAAAATCAAGAGTATGGCCAACAGGTTAAAGTCTAAAGAGAGATATTTGACTTGAAATACAGTACAATGTTATATGACTCGTTAATCCAGACACATATAACATACGGTATAAAGGCCTGGGGAGGCATCGCAGACGTCTACTTAAAACCATTGGTGACATCACAAAAATGGATATTGAAAATCATACACCGCAGAGACTATAAGTATCCAACTGAAACATTGTTTATAGAAGCACAAGCCTTAGATGCCCGACAACTATACTACCAATCACTAATCCTTCACCATCATAAAAATAAACATAAACATAAACACGAGCACATACAGCACAAACATGAAACACGTTTCAAAGCCAAAACAACATCTATTCCAAGAGTTAATACACAAAAATGTCAAAGATCATCAACTTACCTCTGTCCAGTCCTTCATGATCATATACCTGATGACTTACGGAGAACCCAATCACTAGGGCTGCTAAAGAAGAGACTGAAGGATTGGCTGCAAACGTACCCGTGAAATGAAATACATCGAGCAATTGATTAGGAAAACTCAAAATGAGATAAAATATACTCATTTATAATTATATGTATTCAAACATGAATGAACAACTGAACTAAGATAGATCATTATTTACATCCGGGTGACCACGAGGTGAGGTACGCCCCCAATTTTTCTATAGTTTTAAAGATACAGGTTTCAAATTTGGTACGTCGATGAACATCAAACTCAAATCATCACAACTGACGAACGGCGTCAACATTTACGAGAAGAAGGTTCGAAGTAAGATACAGCTGAAAATTGGGCTTCTCATGTAATTGCAGCAACCTTATTTTCCAACAATTATCTAACGTTTCCTCAAAACGGAGTATTACCCATAAAGAAATGCTCACAACTGCCATTTCTCAAATGGCAACTGTGATAAAATACAAAATATGAGTATTTATGAGCTTTAATGATGAACTTCCAGTTCTAATAAGATTCAAACATAATATCTTTTTTTATAACATGTGAATTGTTGATTGGTAACTGTCATACGCCTATCATTTATAACGTAAGGGGTGTTCCATATAATCTATAATATATTACAGCAACTTACTCTTTTTATATTGTCGTTTTGAAAAGTTATGAATTATCCAAATAATCATGTTCAAAGTTTCGGAGAATTTTGAAAGGAATCGAAGATACGGAATGTTTCATTGTGAGTGTTCTCAAAATTGAATATTTTTAAACAGAGGCGGCTTGAACCTACGAAAGCTGATAATTCATCATTTTTCAATACTACAATGTGGAAAGAGCATGTTGCCATTTGAGAAATGGCGGTTGTGAGCATTTCTTTATGGGTATTACTGTTTTTAGGAAATTTTTGATAATTGTTGGAAAATATGGTTGCTGCAATTAAATGAGAAGCAAAATTTTCAGCTGTATCTTACCTCGAACCTTCTTCTCGTAAATGTTGACGCCGTTCGTCAGTTGTGATGATTTGAGTTTGATGTTCATGGCCAACTTTGTTCGATTGAACAATCAACTGTATCTCCGCCATTTTTCAATCGATTTTCAATTTTGAAGAATAGTGTTATCACAAATTACGTGTTCTTTCAGATAATGAAAAAAATTGTATAGGGTGTCATTTGGAAAAAAAATAAAAATTCTGAAGCTTTTGGGAAAAGAAAACTGAACCCAGAGGGCGTCAAGAAGATTCAGCTAAGGAAATTGCTGAATTACGCCAGGGAAACTGGTATGCCCAGCTGAATCCGGACACGTAGGTGCACAAGTTTCTCGACGACTTTCAGGGTTGCTCGACAGAGTGCAGCTGGTTGGCAGATAGAACAAAAATAAACTGCCATTTTTAAGGGTGGTTTCATGTACAAAAGTTCGGGAATCATATTATTGTAATTATTTCGTCTTCAAGGCTATATTCCCTATACATAAAATTGATTCTAAATCAGAAAATGCGGTAAAAAGTGATATTTGGGGCTGTTCACTTATGGAAGTAAACCGCTAGTTTGAAATAACCTCAACTTTGGTATTGAAGACACAGTCAATTGCACCTACAGAGTAGTAATACATAGAAAACAAAACAAAGAGTAGAAAAATTGCTGTTGTCAATCTATTTGTTTCGATATCAATACTTCCACCGATGCTAATTATAACTTTTGAGTAGTTTTCAGTGTTTAATGAATTATTACCATAGAACCACTGAGTTCCATGAATTATTAAATTAAGTTAATAATATTTCACAGATATGCCATTTCATGAATATGTCTACAAATCTATGGAGAAACTAATTTGCATCCTTCAATAACAGAAAAAGAAACAAATAGAACGATTATTCAATAATCGTAATTTCCAGATATAAAGTAGTGGTATGAAATATCCAATCAATGAATAAATACTTCATTCAATTCGAATCAGGCGTAACTAGTTTGAGAAGTCACTTTTGAACCTTCTACGGTTTTTGGATCAAAAAAGTATAAATTAAGATAATTTTTGTAGACATTTTATTTTCAAACCCTTGGCTTTTTTAGAAACCTTACCAAAAATATTTTCGATTAATAAGTAATGAAACTGATTTGTAATTTTATTCGGGAATAAGAACTATCTGCGTTGAGTTATGGTGAGTTGATTGGAATTCTGAGATAGTCCATATTCATACATTAGCGACTAGAAATGTTCTAGTAATTTAACTGCGAACATGATAGCTTTGAAATTTCGAGGCAAAAGTCAATAGTCGCTAGAACTGACAGCATGTGAATAAGTGTATCTGAGGCAAAACACATTTTCATGAGATGGGTTATTTATGTTCCTTCTTCAAGAAGGTTACTGAAGTGAATACAGTCGACTTCCTTCCTGATGAAATTAAATAATTGAATATCTAAAAAACTCTTTGAAAGTATTTGAAAATTCAAGCAAGAATCGAAAAAGTGTGTGTTCACATACGTGAATAAAAATCATGTATGTTGACCATTCCAAAAATAATAATAATAATTGATATATTGACAACGAAAAATCTTGTTGAAAATCACAGAATGGAAATAAGGGAAAATTCTGGGTCAGTGGAACAGAACATTGGAGAAAGTGAACAGTAAAATAGGAAGTGGGAAAATAAAAATACCAGCCGATATCTCAGTCGGAAATATTAAATCCGTAACATTGTACATAAAAAAGCCCAATAGAGCTTTTTCTTCATAGTGAAACGGAGGTCATTCGTGCAAGGCTTTGATTGGAAATAAATCGAAGGAAACTGATCATATGCGTCAGAAGGGCTATGATCCTATACCAGCAGCGAAGAGGAATTCCACGCCGAGGACTTATTGTTGTACGGACCCTGTATATCGAAACCGATGAAGTAAGTCGAAGAGCAAGTAATACTGATAAAGTGGAATTGGTTGAAGAAATACCAGTGGCGATGAGAAATTCCGTGCCGAGGTCATATTGTTGTTCCGACATGTGAGAAAAAAAAGGACATAGACACAGACGAAGTGAGTGGAGCAGTTAGTAATGCTGATATTTCAATAAATTTAGTCGAAGAACGCTTGTAATACCGGTAGAGAAAAAAATTCCGCGCAGAGGTCATATTGTTGAAGTAACAAGTTGAACATATATTGATGGGGTAAATCGTTGCCGACAAAAAATCGAAGAGCGTTATATTGAGAAAGTAAAATGGTTGCAGAAAATGTAAAAACTGTACCCTCCAGCACTTCGTATGTTTTCTCAATGCAAAAGAGAAACCATGAAAATTTCCTCTTCCATCTAGTAACGTTTGACGAAGGATCCTGGTTTTCCCGAATCTCGAAACGAGCTAAGTGGAAAACCAGGAAAGTGAAAATCCAGAAACTGTAATAATTTTGTCAGTGTCTTCTCAACCTCAACTTCTAGGAGATAGATTGACCAGTTTCATGGTTGTATTTAAGTGTCTCATGGGAAGCCAGCTTCCTCGAAACAGTAAAGTCAGCTGGCTACAAACTTGGTTCGAATCCTACTAGACTAATTAAATTTGTAAATGTTGCTTGAATTCGGATATTGTGAGGGATAATATTACTTACTTTCCTGGAATAGACTTGGTAGAAGAGGCGAAAACTCTGGTGGATTTGAGTACTTATTCGGGAGGACGAAAATTACCATTCATATATACACTATGTTCCACCTAGCTGAAATTATATCGAAAACTTTTTTATAATAAATTTCAGGAGAAAAGTCATTGTTCATAAAAAAATCTGCATGTTTTAAAATCTGAAATACAATAATCAGATATGAAATATTTTCAGTGGTAATACACGTAGTTTGTCAAGAATTATGAATTTTACCCAAAGGTAAAGAACCTTTATCTATGACTGTTGAAAATAGATGTCTTTTCATCTGACATTTTTGTTGAGTATCAGGACACACAACTAGCCAAGTCCGTTGGGGGCGTTGGGTTATGAATCATGAAACACACCAATAAGCGACAAGCAGATTCATTTCTCAACATTTGTAATCAGATTAGCCATGACATGTCGTAATTTTTGTGTTGAAAATACCTCATCCAATTCAGAACGAATATTTTGTGAAAATGGATTCAGATAGTGAATACGAATTCAACTGCACTCCACCAAAATGTTTACAAGCTGCCAGTTTAATTTTAACGTGGGTTTAACTACATTCAATAAAAATTGAAGACTTTAGGACCTTGAATGAATAGCCAACACTGGTTAGGGTCATAGAAAAAGTAAAGTATTCTACTTGCTTGAAATGGCTATTACTCATTCGAATATTTCACGTCCCTCACCTACAGCTCGCATCGCAAATTCCATTCTCTAATAGCTGTAATTACATGCTCGTTAAATAATATATCTACTGTTACATTTGACAATATCGAGAATTGTTTTTGAAAAATGTTGTAAGTACAGGGGCCCGATTCTCAAATGTCTATTGCCCTTTGTCGCATGCGATAAAATATTCCTATCTTTTTCAATGCACATTCCAGAAAGGCGATGGACATATTTTGTCGCATGCGACAAAGGGTAATAGACATATGAGAATTGGGCCCCTGAACAATAACCTACGTTGAAATATGAAATAACATAAAACAGATTTAATTGTCAGTGACTACTCGATTACATGTAACGACAGTTACATTGCCATTGCATTGTCATTGTAGACAAAGGAAGAAAAAAAAATCTCATTGTAAATGGATCTAATTGCATATTTCAACGTAGTTTATTATTCTGAAAAAATTTTTAATACCACTTTTCGATATTATCAATTGCGAAGGTACTCTACCCTTGAGTAAAATTTATATATTTTGACAAACCGCATATACGCCTGATAAATTTCCATATCTAATGATTTTATTTCAGATTTTTAATGAAGAATCGCTTTTCTTTACGAATAATAATAATAATAAAAAGATAGATATATAGATGGATAGATAACTAAATGAAGTGACATCTACAGACACTAGGAGTAATTTTTGCGTAAAAAGTAAGAAAAACCTTCACATGTCTCCGAATAGACTTGAATCAAAGTTTGGAATGACTAGTAGATTGAGAATGTATAAAATATAAAAGACACTTACTATACGCATTATCGTACTTATACAAAGTGCACTGTCTATTGCGACTCGGAATATGTATATGGGAGGTAGGCCTCTTCACCAGTGTGTTTACTGGTAATATTTCTCCAAAACGAATTGATGTCTGACAAAGTATCTGCACAGGCTCGCAGGAATATGAACACAATTTGAAAGCCAAACAGGGAATTAAATAATTCAACTATTTCGCACAACTGGTTATATGAATCCGAAATTGTAGTCAAAGGCAAATGTCTCTTCAGTAACTTCCTCAAATTACAGAATTTGAGATGAATACTGAAAATGTATGCATCAAATTCATTTTCATCATATCATTGATAGTGGCGAAATACATAACAATATAGTTTGAAGTCATTTCGAATCTCAGTATCTTCGTATAAACTGTTGCATTGAGAAACTGAATACATCAATGGTAAGGATCTGATTGAAATACTTGATGTAGAAATTCTCAGATTTCTCTTGCAAAATCTGTTCTTTTGTTCCAGAAAGCAGCTCCCCAACTGGAAATCAGAAAAAGTGGAAGTGAGGTACAATGCAGTGAAATAAAATCCATCATCATTCACACGGATTAAGATAAAGGATATTTTGTAAAACTGTATACTTCCATGGCAGAGTATGAAATCAGGACAGATGCGTCCACTTTGGAGAATATACGTTTTGCCATGTAATTTTTCTCGGCTATATGAAATTGTACAATTCCCAGGAATTTGGATATATTGTCAGATTTGCTGAATAATTTCAGTGAGCTTTCTTCGATGGAAATATCCTTCCTTGCATTTTCTGTTAGAGTGATCTGGGAGAGCGACATTCTTTCCGTTGTTCGAAAAACGATTGATAATGATAATCCGGAATTAAGTTCACAGTAACACACCAATCAGTTCTGTATTTCTGTAGCTTTGAATCAGATATGCAAATGAATCGACGAATAACAAAATAATCCAATCAAAATGACCGGTTAGATAACATATTTTTTTGTGATTATCATTATTGTCATATAACTGAAATATACAAACTAATGATACAAATGAGGGTGTTGTGGAACTGATAATCATTTCACATACGATAGGGAATAAACGTTTTATTGAGAGCTGAAAATGACTTGAAATATGGATATACAGAGTTTTGAAAACTCATTTGATGGATGAGTTGAATAAAATCGACGCTTTCGAATTACCCTCTTCACCAAGTTGAATACATAAGGCAAACATCGGACAGACAACTACTTCCCTGGCTAGTAACACGACTGGCATTGAACTATCTATGACACTTTTCTGTTCCTATTCTCGCGAAATAGAAAGTCATATAATGTTAAAAGAACATGGTGAGAGCCAAAGAATATAGGTAGGAAATGGTGTTCTTCTTGAATTTGAGCTGGTTACGATAAATGGATGTGAGGAGTGAGTTCGAAAGTTCAGTCACTATGGAACCACCATTGTTTCCGTTATGTTGTTTGGTGAGTTTGAATTTTTTTGAGTAACTTATATCTTAGTTCTTGCATACATTTTATAATATCTGTTATTCAATGGAAGTAATTATAATTTTTCCTTAGCCATACATTTCTGATGGGTGATATGTACATCGAATAGTAGTAAAAAAATTCTGCATGAAATTTTACTTTATCATCAACGTTATCATGTTCAACAATTGCTAGCGAATCTTTATGCAAATGTTCTTTTAATATTTTTCAAATCTCTGAATAAGAAATATGTATCAGGTACTGAGTATGGGTCGTTTTTTATATTTCATATGTCTGAAGATGATCTGATATTCCTCAATCATTTACGATTCAGATATGGTCATATTGTTACTAACGAATATCAAGTCTGGTACTGATATTGAAATTTTATTTTATTCCAGTTGGGGTATCAATGATTGGTTCAAAATTGAAAGTTCCATCTACAGATAATAGTTGCGACGAACGAATGAAATAATTTATATTTACAATATTGATATTGAAGTCTCCTATACACTGCGCATGTGGTGACCAACGTCCTACAAATTATAAATCAAAAATATTTATTCGAGTCAGGTGGTCTGTAAATGAGTCCTATTGAGAACATGTTCTCATTTATTTTAACTAGGCCCAACAATTGCTCAATACATTCAGAACATTCTTTAACAAGTATTCAAAATTCAATTATATTTCAGAGTCCAGTCCCCGATATCACTTACCTGTAGTCCGCCTCTGTCGTACTACCGCGCACTAGTTTAAAGAGCCGCCCACCCTGGTTCCCGCTGTAGCGAACAGGCGAGCACCGTCATTCGTCTTCCAGTTCAGTGTTACCAGATCAGGGAAAATTTCTTTAGAAATGAAGAATTCAACAAGGCCTTGGGAAAATTTTGAGGAACTGAGGAAACTCGTTAATTTTCTGTGGTTCTATGTTCTGCATAAAGTCAAAATGTTACACATCAAAGTGTCAAGTGTCGCAAGTCAAGTCAACCAGCAAGAGCCAAAATTTGCCAAAGGCCAAAGCTAAAAATGCTCAAAATCCTAAATGCAAAATTGTCAAATGAAAAATAAGAGAAGGAGGTGAAGTTATATTCAGCTACACAAATACCACCCTACTGATACTGTTTTTATTTTTGAGAAAATATTATATATTTTTTGTTAAGTACCTTAATATATTATTTTTGAGAATATTTTTATGTTGTTACGGTTTCAACTAAAATTTATTATGAACATATTGTTTCTTCTCAAATCTGGGTAAACTATTGATAATTTTCGAAAATTCTGAAGAAATTCGGTTTACAAAATTTGAGGAAATCTGGGGAAATTTCGTGAGAAGGTCTGGGAAATTATTTCTTTCTGGCCTGGCAACACTCCTTTCAGTGCTTGCGGCGCATACACGTTGTTGCTACAGGTAAAACATTTTAGGTATTATAGCTAACATTAACCCTTCCCCACAGCATTGTCTTTCAGAAATGGGTAAAAGAAGACACCGTTCACCATCAAGCAGTGATTCATCCGATATAAATACGGAAATATCAAGAAAAGCTGAATAATATGGAAAAACAACTGAAGAAAGCCGACCGCTCTCGATCTCGAAAAAGGCATGAAAAACACCATTCGAACAGGAATGAATCGCAAGAATCGGGAAACTCCGGTGAGGGCCGTGTTCTGAAAGAAATGCCATCACGGTACAGTTCGTACTCAAAAAGAGATGGATCGGTAGAGTCTATACATTCTCGTGACGGCCATATTCCGTGGGAAATGGCGTCCTGGCGTAAGCCCTGGCCTCGCCCTGGAGGTGAGGGCGGGGACAACAGACGTTGGTGGCTACAGTCCGAGGGACATAGCACCGACCCAAGGTGACGACATAGCCGGGGAGCAAAACAATGCCGAAGAGGAACCCCTCATCATACATGTTATATGGCAATGTAATGACGACGTTCCCAAGACTATAGGCTCACCTACAAGGAATTGCTGAGTCGCTATCATCCCAGGGCTAGCGCTCCTGATCTAGGAGATGCTATTGATTGTTGATTTCGCTATGATGAACAGCGTCATTTTTCTAACATTATGATTAGCCCTGCGATGCAACAATAATCATTTCATCTGTACTCAGACACTTTACTTTTGATTGTGTCAATCTGAATGAAGTTTGTTGAGTGAGAAATACTTATTCACACATGAAATTATTAATTATTTTTTCAAAAGCTCATTATTAAAAAGTGAGTTATAACAATTGGCGCAGTCGTATATGGATTCTTGAACTCCTGCGGATCAATGAAAACCTAACCGAAAGAGATGGATTCCAATCCGTCAAAAAAAGAAAGAACCTACACGAAGTTCAGTTATATAATTTCAAGCAACTACTCAGCAACGGACAACATCACAACGGAAGAAGAACAAGTGAACGCTTATTTCCTTCGAAGCAACGCTTGTGAAACCGAATTTCATCCTCCGCATGGACATTCTTTGGTAAGCAACTATAAGAATCAGCTCGTTTATTTTTAATTTTCAATTGATTTTTATTTTGAAAAACCAGTTTATTTATCAAATTAACTATGGCACAAGCAGAAAATATTCCCCCACCTGAAGTTGAACCTTACAAGTTGAGTAAAATATTTGCAATAATTCCAGAATACGGTGGCAATCAAATATTTCTCAAAACTTTCACCCAAGCGTGTGATACTGCTTACTGCATGGCCATACAAGATCAAAAAAGACTAGTAATCTTGCTCAAAAACAAACTGAGAGGAAAAGCAGCAGAAATAATAAGTTCTAGAAATCCCCAAACTTGGGATGAAATAAGAATACTTTGAATCAATATTTTGGTGATACACGTGATTCAACCTCATTGATACATTATCTAAAGAGAATTCATAAGTTACCTTGCGAATCACCTCTGACATTTATAAATAGGTTACAAACACACAATGCAAAAATGCACTCTACAGTGCAGAAACAATACCTTACCCCCGTATGTTTCGAATTGAAAAGCCCCGCACTTCTCTTATGAGAAATGGTCTTCGGTTAAATTCCTTGAAATTTCAGTATGTTGTAGTATTCGACCAACTTCTCAAAAGTGTCCATTTGCTCAACTCGATTCTATGACTAGTTTTCGAGATATGGGGTGTTGAAGTTCAAAATGGCAATTTTTATTTCATTATTTTGTACGCCATTACCTAGAAGATTCAATGGCAGTCACCATTCATTTAATCCCAAACAGTATTCAGATGCTTGAATGAGACCTGCTTTTCAATTATCTACAGTGTAATCTTCAAAGTAAAATAAGCCTAATCGATTACTAATATTTTTAAGGCCATCGATAATGTTTTTCAGTGAAACATGTAACGGAAAATGGCGAATTGACCTTAACCGAAATTAATTCACGACTTGTAATCTCATACTGAGCTCAGTATTTTTGTGTCATACTGTGTATTTCGAAATGGGGAAGATTTCTATGGAGGGGCAATTTTGAAGTTATATCAATTTGGAAAAAACCACCAGGTGATTCGAAAGAAATAAGCAAAATAAAATTCTAAAATATGTTTTTTTATTGAAATCATTCTACATTTCAAAATGTTGTCGGTTAAATTATTTGATTTTTCATCAATTTATCGAGTGATGATATTTCAATCGACATCATCTATTTGATTCACCTTCTATGGCTACTTTTCGAATCATTGGTCGCCAAAGATACCACGTACACGGATTGTGACAAGAAAACATTCTAGAAGAAACTCGACTTAACAAAATTATTGTAACAAATTCAGCAAAACAATTAAAATATCGAGAAAAATATGCAGTGTGTACATGTTCCACAATTTGAAATGTATTGAGGTATTGACGGTAAGCAGTAGGTCATAGTTCTATCTTCTATAAAGGGACCGAAAAATATCTTCTTTCTTGACTAATCAGTGTTCGACTATTTCAGGAACACGGACAAAATTTTCTGGCAAAAATCAATTTTCAGCATCAACAAGACAATCTTACAATGTCGTTGGTGGATATCGAATATTTCGTTCATGCCTTGCATATCCAAGAAACCACAAAACACTTGCTGCATATGGGCGCAATTGCCTAATATCCTTTATCCGGACTTACAAGTACAGTAATACCCACTTATTGAAGATTCTTCGATATCTCCTTTATCGTTTTAAACAGTACTCACAACAAATATTTAATTTTATTCCTAAATCTTGAATTTATTCTGAATCGTAAAAAATTGTGTTATTCATTCAATTCATCGAATTCCAATATATACAATTCTTTACTCTGTAGCTTATCTTGAATATATGCCGCTACTAGAAGAACATGACAAATTCCTGTCAGGTCTTTCAATTGTTGTAAACCCAAATAAGGAAATTCAGGGACATGCAGATGAGTCAGCAGAACCCACCGACCCAGAATCAGATGAAGATTTTCAACTTCAATACGGGCTTGAACCATATTCTCCTGCTGTGATCTTTCCAGTAGTTCTCTGGCCAACTCAACAGTTCCTGAATATTTATATTTCGATTTATCAATTGCACATTATTTGTTTGATACCATGTTACCCTTTTGGTAGAATTTTCTAGTTTATATATGTTTCATTAGGTTTATTTTTTCCGATTGCTACCAACTTATTTTCCTCTGTTCGATATGAAAGTTTCCTGGTACGTTATGTTGTCAATACCCATATAGGTAACCTTGCCAACTGATAACTCAAAAAGTAGCCATTGAAGGTGAATGAAGTGGATGATGTCGATTGGAATATCATCACTCAATAAACTGATGTAAATTCAAAGAATGTTACCGATGAAATTTTAAAATATATGATAATTTCAATAAAAACAACATTTTTTTATTTTATTCTGCCTATTTATTTCGAATCACTCGGTGGATTTTTCTAAATTGATATATATTCAGAATTTTCTCTTCACAGAAATCGTACTCATTTCGAAATATACAGTATGACTAAAAAATACTGAGCCATTTATGGTAAAAAATTTTGAATCGCCCAGTCGAGAATTATTTTCGATAAAGGTCAGTTCATCATATTCTCTTACATGTTTTACTGAAAAATATTATCAATGGCGTAATAAAAATTGGTAATCGATTATGCTTATTTTACTTTGAAGATAACCCTGTAGATAATTGAGAAATAGGTCTCATTTGAGCATCAGAATACTGTTTGGGATTAAATGAATGGAGACTGACAGGAAAAAAGTTATTGAATTGAATTGAATTGAAAATAATGAAATAAAAATAGCAACTTTACACTTCAACACCCCATATCTTGAAAACTAGTCATAGAATCGTGTTGAGCCAATGAACACTTTTCAGACGGTGATCGAATACTACAACATACTTAAATTTCAAGGAATTTAACCGAAGGTCATTTCCTATAAGAGAAGTGCGGGGTCCTTTCTATTATAGTTCTGACTTTGTTTATTATTTGTTTGAGGGTTAGAATTTGATTGAACTTGTGACACAAAACCAGAATTACCAAAGTGTTGACAAGAACAGCTGGCTTCAGCAACTCTGACTTTTGAAATTGATTCATTTCTAAATAATTAGCTTTCTCCAATCGTTTACACAACTTGACCAGATCGGTAACGGTATTAATCTCAGTTAGAGCCAAATGTGTAATGTAATCTGATGAAATATTTCTTCTCAGTATTTTAACTTCTGTAGTCTCATTGGCGGGGAAGTCTTTTGAACAAATTTTCCATTATAGCTGAATATACTACTAGAGTTTCAGATCTATTTTGTTTCCTAGATTTAATAGTTTCTCAGATATCATATTCCTCATATGGTGGTAAGAAGTCAGTTTTTAATTGTTCCACTAACTCGTCCCAATCTTGTGAATTTGGTTTCACTTGGAGGTACCACAAAAAAGCATCTCCAGAAAATAGTTTGCAGCTGACTTGAATAGTTCTGCATTGTCAAAACCTCGAGCCAGAGAATATTCTATAATTTTGTCAATAAAAGTATAAATTTCCTTTTGATTCCCTGAAAATTTTAAACCCCAATGTGAAATTGGAACTTGCCTCGTATTATAAGTGACAACAGGAGGAGGTATATTAATTATAGGCTACGTATAATCCTGAGCATTTGATGCACTCTGAGTATTTGACAAAGCCGCTTGAAGTTTATTATGTAAATCAGCATACGCCAGTATACAGTTAGTTAAAGCATCATTTTCAAAATCAGGGATCGTATCTTTTACTCCCTCTTCCTATGGAATAAGGATTCGTATTACAAGACCTGTGAAATGAGCCAATCGAGATTTCAAACGTTTAAATGTCGATTCAGATGAGGTACCCTCAAACTCTTCGATTTCAGTCCTCATAGAAGCTAGAGATACCATAGTAGCATCTCTTTCAGCAGGAAATTCAACATTGTAATCTTCCATCTGAATCATAGAACCTGGTTTGACTTGTTCTTCCTCAAGTAAACGGATAAACATCTTTCGCCTCTCCTTTTGAGTTTGGAGTACAACTACACCTCGGATGGCTAACTCATAGCTAAGCTCCTCAGGAAGTAAGTGAACTAACTGGTTTGAATGTATCGTTCATCTTGGAAATTAATGTATGAAAATTAGTATGGCAACCTATTTTCTGGGACACTTTCATGTCCCAAAACATAGGTTGCTCCACACTGGAATTTATCTCTCGATGGCCGCGTCCATCGAGTTCTCGCCGTTGGTGGAGGGTTGCTGAAGAAGATGACGTATTCGCCGAAGTGTTTCGGGGGTGGGGGGTCGTCAGCTGCATTTCACTCTAAGTGACGCGCGTGTTTTCTGCAAAAAAACATAGCGGCGATGAAGAGGAAGGCAAAAAAACATGTCGGCGATGGCGAAAGTTATGAAAAAACGTCCCCTCACGTGATTCGCTGAGAGCAATTGGCTGGAAGAGAAAAAAAACTTCTCACGTGATTCGCTGAGAGCAATTGGCTGGATGAGAAAGAAACGTCACGTGACTCGCTGTGTAGAAAAAAAATGGCCGCCGCAAAATTGACAAAACAAAAACTATGAAAAATATCTGTCACTCTTAGAACACAGAAAATTATAAAATTATTACTTCACTCTCTCGAATGAAATGCCAAGACTGATACGTCTCCGCATGCTGTATTCGTAAGCAGCAATAAGACACATCCGGTGTTTGTTTACTCTCTCTCTGTCTCGATCTAAATTCTCAGAAATCACAATTTGGCCATGGACTTGTTTACTGTCTCGATCTGAATGAAATTCCAAGAATAATGCACACATGAGCTGCCGTTGTGAGACAAACGAAAGTCAGATGTTGTTTTTCCAGGAAAATGATGAGTCAGCAGAGATAAGAAAGTTTACTTTGAAGCCAAATTGATCGATTCAAGGCATTTTAAGTGTATTGTATGTCTGTCTTTGTTTGTTCGCATTTATTGAAATGAATAACGTCAGTCCGAGAAAAATACATTTATTTTTTCAAATAAAAAATGCCATGGTGATATGTACCATCTTTGTTCGAATTGTTGAATATGTATCTTTGTCGAATTGATGCAACAGCTTGTAAAATGATTCGCCCAGTTGACATATGAGTGCTAAAGATACAAAAAACATAAATACATCGTAGGCGTCTGTAGGGTATCTTGACGTCGTCGTCGTTACTCGGGACACTGCAGGCATCGTGCAAGGGGTCACCTCCTCCACCACCTGAGATGCTGGCGGATGGAGCAAAAACCAGTCAGTTTCTTGGCAAGTTTCGTTGCGAAAGACTTTCCTCAGCTTGTATGTACTCGAATTGACATTTGGGGAGGATGGCGGGTGGCAGTGACATGTTTGGTAAGTCGAAAAAAGCAACGTTTGGTCCTCCTACCTCCACCACACCCATGCGATACGTTTTTTTTAGCGAAATTACCGGAAATTTTTTGGCGGGTGCGGAAAATCTAAAAGCCGAGCCCAAGTGTTTGTGAGAATGCATGTTTCTCACGAGTGTTTATTTCGACTGTCAGTTGTTTATATTAGCATATTCGAATAATTGAAATATTGAAATCCGTCAGTTTTCGTGAGTATACCCTGTATAAATAGTCTCAAACTGCTTCATAAGAGCTCGGTAGGTAATATTCGAACGTTCAGACATTTCATTCATATAGGTAAGTACCACGGTATATTTATTTTATTATCAAAATACTATGTGAATTTTTGCCAAAGAATCAATCTTCAAGAATTTATCCGCATATAATTTGAGCTTATTTACTATCTCAACATTCATATCTATGCGTGTTCAATGATTTCAAGCAGGTAGGTATTGCTGGCACAGCAGAAATAAGCCCAGTGGCTGGAACATTTTGAATGCTTGAGTTGATTCATATTTGTCATTGCTGTTTCCTCAATACGCCGTTATCGAGGATTTTTTAAGAGAATTTCGTATTCCGAGAATTCGTTTGTAAAAATGGGAAGTTGAAATGAGTATACGAATTTCATAAGTGTTTGTGAATGAATTTGATACAGAAATTTGTTTATTACATGATCATCATCATATGATGACGCAATCGAACATCTGAATAAACAAAACCAATCGGATTTTGAGAACAAAGCACCCGATTCTGGGTCTGTATATCACCTCACTTCATACCATTGGATTTTATGTCTATCTCCCTTTGAATTCTTCATTTGAATAGAGTTTGAAATCGAACAGCTTATAATGTTCTGGAAATTAGAGTCTGATCACGTCATACTTGGATTGAAGGATGGTACAGCAGCACATATTAGGTAAAAGCTAAATTACATTGCGGTTATAATTGCCACTTGTCGATTACTTTTGCAAATTCATACAAAGTTAGTAGATATACAATGCCGATTCTGTGACCGAAGAGTGTCACAGAATCGGCATTGCTCCACACGGTGAATCTCTCGATGGCCGCGTCCATCGAGTTCTTGCCGTTGGTGGAGGGTTGGTGCTGAAGAAGATGACGTGTTCGCCGAAGAGTTTCGGGGTGGGGGGCTTCAAAACGTTTCACCCTAAGTGGCGCGAGTATTTTTTGCAAAAAAACATGGCGGCGATGCAGCGGAAGGTAAAAAAACATGGCGGCGATGCAGCGTAAGGCAAAATATATGGCGGCGATGGAGCGGAAGGGGCGGCGATGGAGCGGAAGGCAAAAAACATGGCGGCGATGGAGCGGAACGCAAAAAACATGGCGGCGATGGAGCGGAAGGCAAAAAAACATGACGTGATGGAGCGGAACGCAAAAAACATGGCGGCGATAGAGCGGAAGTTATGAAAAAACTTCTTTCCCTCACGTGATTCGCTGAGAGCAATTGGCTGGAAGAGAAAAACATGGCCGCCGCCGCCGCCGCCACCTTAATTGACAAAACAAAAAAATTAAATATGAAAAATGTCTCTACTGTCTTAGAACACACACACACAACAGAAAATTATGATGGACGACTTATTATTAATTCACTCGCTCTCGAATGAAATTCCAAATGAAAAAAAATACGTCTCCGCGCGCTGTAGTCGTAAACAGCGATAAGAGCCACATTTGGTGTTTACTCTCTCTCCAATGAAATTCTAAGAAATACAATTTGGCCTTGGACTTGTTTACTGTCTGCTCTCTCAAGCTGAACGAAATTGACCTTGGAGTTGTTTTTGGTTATTGCGAAATTTGGGTTTTCCCCAGATCGACCGTTGCATACATTTGCAGCGTGGGTTACGCGAACTCGGCGTGGAGGTGGACGGCGTGGGTCACGTGACACAGAGAGTTGATACGTACGTTCACAGCGAGCCTGCGTCATTTCTTTATCCGCGTTTGAAGCAACAACAAGGGCTTCTCTGCCGCTCATCTGTCTCTCGCTTTTTTTCTATACAAGTGCATTGTTTTATTGTGAGTGCCATTTAATTCGTGATTTGCAAAGGTCAGTAGTAGTAGTAGTTATTCCTTTTTATTTTTCGCAATTGTTTCAAGTGTGCCTATTTCTTTTGATTCACTTTTTGTAGTGTTTCTTTTTCAAAAAAAATTCAGAAAAGTTCATTTGTCATATTTGTTTTTCGTCTCATACAGAGTGTCTCTCTCATAAAACGTCATATTTTTTTTGTTTTTCATACAGTGTGTGTGTGGATTGCATTTTTTATCATAATTCCTTCTCACACAGGGTGTCTCTCACAAAGTTCCATTTGCTATATACAGTGTGATTGGAATACTTTATTTTTATCATATTTATTTCTCATACACGGGGTGAATCATAAAAATGATTTTTCATTTTGAGTGAGTGAGTGAGAGTTATAATACAGCGTGTATGATTTTTTTTTTTCATTTTTCAAATGATTTCGCAGAAGTCTCATCTTCTCGACGAAATTAACAAGATTTCGTTGGCTTGCAGGAAGAACCTGCGGAAGTTGTCTGAGCTACCGAAGGACGAACCCCATCTGATCCTCGGCGCTGAAGCGAAAACAACCAAATTTGGAGAGTCCATCCTAATGGAGTTGGAGGAGTGTAAATTATTCCTGCCAAATCGAGTGACTGGTGCATTCAAAGCCATCCTCGACAAATTAACCGAGTCCCAGCATATGCTCATCTACAGGGGCGAGCAGAACATTGCCAATCAAAATCATCCACAGCAGCTGTTTGAGATCGCTAAAGCCTGAAGACGCTGACGACGCGGCCGCCGCCGTTGGAAACAGAGAGTGAGTTTCTTGTATTTTCATTTGACATTTTCTTGAAATTTTGTGTGTCTGTTGAATAATCATCACCATCATCATGTCATCTGACGCTATTGTTGCACACAGTATGGAGATGGTGGCCAAGTTGCGTAAGGTCAAAAAAATCCTCAAAAAGGGTTGTACTGATGAAGAACGCATACATTGGCTGGCCCATTGCAAGTACACCGCCCGCCTGATCAATAGTGCGATCGCGGCAGTGGATTACATAGGCTCTCTGAGAAAATTACAAACTTTATGAGGACACTTGAAAATTATACGAAATTCAATAAAAAAAGTCAGGTCAACAACAGCCAGGCGTCGACGTGGTGGTGGGAGAGGGAGTCAAATCAAAATTAACATCTCGAGTAAAGTGGGAGGACTTGAAATCGGCATTTTCTTCGCGTTTACGTACCGGTATAATTATAAATTTGAAACATAAAGATATTGGACAATTTTTTGGTGATGCATTCATTCTATTCAAAAGCAGAATTCAAAATTTATTGAAAAAATATCCAAGCATCAAAGTCAATGCGACATTTTGTGTTAAATTCGTGAAAAATTCCTTGAATCAAGAACAAATAATAAGCGACTATAAACATTTTAACACTAAAAACGTTGTTATCGATAGGGGTACAACTTTGAAAAAGTGGTTCCTAGAAAATGTCATCGATCAAATTCAAAACAAACTGTCGGAATTCGCGGACAAAGAAAGTGGCTGGAGTCTTCAGAAAATTGTTAGTTTGGAAATCAATACGAATAAATCGGACGTGGGAAACGGTTCGTCTTTCATCGAGCTGCCAAAATCTATTGCGAATAAAAAAGCTTGCATTAATTTGAAAAATGAAGATGATGCGTGTTTCGCTTGGGCCGTCGTTTCGGCCTTGTACCCTGTTGAATCGGGTAAAAATCTATATAGAATTTCATCATACCCTCACTATTCAAATGTACTGAACTTGGATGGAATCGACTTCCCTATGAAATTAAAACAAATTACCAAATTTGAGCGATTGAACAACATATCTGTGAATGTGTACACATTGGAATCGATTTAGCCGCAGGCGAACAAGGAGGCATTTTTCGTTACTGTTCCGAGCCGACTCACGAAACAAAAATTAGACAAACATGTCAATCTTCTCCTCATTCAAAATGAATATCACCCGAAATTAAATGATTACGAGGCACCACCACTGGAAATCGCCGATGACGACAACGCCATAGGCGATGACATAAAATTCCATTATGTTTGGATAAAGGATTTATCTCGCCTATTCAGTCGCCAACTCAGTAAAAATGGACATAAAACATTCATTTACGAGTGAGGAGAAACTCGACAGTCATACTGTTGATTGTAAAAAATTAAACGAGAGCAAAATTTCATTTCCTTCGTATGATCATGTAGAATTTCGGGATTTTGTACATAAAGAAATAGTACGCGGATTTTGAGTCGATTTTGGAACAGTTTATTGACGAAGAATGCACCTTACATACGACAAAGTACCGAAAACACATTCCTTTCAGCGCTGGATTTTATTTCAAGTGTGCATATGACGATACTTTGTCATTTTATGATAGTCATCGGGGCCTCGGCTCTATGGATTGGTTTGTGGAGAGAATGGGGGCCATAGCAAAATTTGTGGAAGCCAAAACTTTGGATACTGTCCCCATGATCGTCTCACTTCCAGATAGAGCGACAGCGCCATGTTGCCACATCTGCGAAAATCCTTGGAAAACTGACGACAAAATTGTAATAGATCATAATCACTACACGGGAGCGTTCCGTGGATATGCGCATGCGCATTGCAATTTGAACTACAAAAAGTCATTCGTTCTGCCAATCATTTTCCACAATTTATCCGGATACGGCAGTCATTTTATTATTCGAGATATAGCAAAATGGGGTCGAGTCAGCCTGTTGCCTGTCAACGAAGAAAAATACATTTCTTTCACCCAGTACGACGGCAACACTGACATTAAATTTCGATTCATTGACTCTTTTCGCTTCATGGGCATGAGCTTGGAGCATTTGGTGCAAACACTGACCATCCATGACTTGAAGATATCAAGGCGCGAATTTGCCCATTTCGATGCCGACCGGTACGAGTTACTCACTCGAAAAGGGGTATTCCCATACGATTTCATCGATTCGATGGAGAAATTGGAATGCCCAAGTTTGCCGACGCGCGATCAGTTCTACAACAAGTTGAACGATTGTGGCATCACCGATGCCGAATACGAGCATGCGCAGAACGTGTGGCGGTCGTTCAACTTGACAACACTGGGCGAGTACTCTGACCTATACATGAAAATCGACATATTGCTCTTGGCGGATATTTTCGAAAATTTTCGAAATATCGGTCACGAGACGTATGGGCTGGATTCTGCGTGGTATTACACCCTCCCAAGATATACGTGGTCCTGTATGTTGAAGTACACCCAGTACAAATTGCAGATACTGAAAGACGTCGACATGCTTCTCTTTGTCGAGCGAGGAATTCGTGGTGGCATCAGTCAGTGCTGCAACAGATTCTCCTTGGCCAATAACAAGCACATAGGTGAAAGGTATGACGCCTCCAAACCGTCGACCTATTTGCTATATCTCTACGTGAATAATCTGTACGGTTGGCCATGATGGAGTATCTTCCGTACGATGGCTTTAACTGGCTCGAAAATGCAGCCGATTTCGATGTGTCGGAAGTGTCGGACACCTCGCCCATCGGCTACATTCTCGAAGTCGATTTGGAGTACCCCGAACATCTGCATGACAAACACAAAGATTTACCCTTGTGTGCCGAGCACCGTACACCGCCAGGCTCGAAATTACCAAAATTGATGACCACGCTGTACAACAAGGAAAAATATGTTGTGCACTACAGGGTGTTGAAACAAGCACTTAAACACGGCCTTGTACTCAGGAAAATCCACAAGGTGTTGCAATTCAATCAGTCGGCGTGGCTGCGTCCCTACATTGAATTAAATACGAAATTACGCTCTCAAGCAAAAACTACTTTTGGCAAAAATAACTACAAACTAGCCAATAACGCAGTGTTCGGGAAAACCATGGAAAACATACGGAAGCACCGTGTGGTGAAAATGGTCTCCAAGTGGGGGGGACGATATGGCGCAAAAAATCTGATTGCCAGTCCAAATTTCAGGAGTCGCACCATTTTCGACGAGAGCCTCGTCGCCGTCGAGATGGCAAAGACGGATTTGTTATTCAATAAGCCCTTGTACATAGGAATGTCGATTCTCGATATTTCCAAGGTATGCGTGTACGATTTCCATTACGGCTTCATGATGTAAAAGTACACGCACGATCAGTGCAAATTGATGTATACGGATACTGATTCGCTCATTTATGAAATTAAGTGCTATGATATTTATCGGGATTTGATTAGCAGTCACATTGAAAAATTCGATACGAGCGACTACCCAAGCGACAACCCATTTGACATTCCCCTCGAAAATAAAAAAGTACCCGCCTTGATGAAGGACGAAGCCAATGGTCGTATCATGACAGATTTCGTGGGGCTTCGATCAAAGTTGTACACCTATAAGATACAAGGTGGAAAAACCGTAAAAAAATCCAAAGGGGTCAAATACAGCGTTGTCGAAAATCACATCACTTTTGAAGATTATGTGGAATGTCTGAAAATCAATGTGGAAAAAATAACTTCGCAACGCTGTATTCGATCCTATTCACACAAAGTTTTCAGTTTAGAGCAAACAAAGATAGCTCTCAACCCCCACGACGACAAGCGCTGTTTGATTGTCGGCTCTCATGACACTCTGCCGTGGGGTCATTACAGTCAGTTAGATATCTAATAGAATTTAAATGTTTTTTCAGAGAGCACATACCCACACACGCACACACACACACACCACCACCATAGTAGACACTGAAAAATTTATGCTGTCTGCAAGTAGTCAGATATACATCATCAATAGTTGAATTCATCGAGGCCTCACCTCTACCATGGACGCTCACTGATCGAATTTTGAAAATGTTTGCCGATGAAAAATGGGTACAAATCTATAAGCAGGCTCAGAGCGTCAAACGAAATTTCAATGATTTGAGTCACTTAGAGTACACGAGGGAAATCAGCTTTGAAGATATCAAGACTGGGAGGGTCATTTGCACGAAGACCAATACTGTGTGTGGGCGAATGCATATCGTTTTCCAAAATATAATTTACGATTTTGCCGCACTTGCTATAAAGCATTCAGAAGGGCTATGCAAAACCATCCGGTTCACAGCATCAGAGACCATCAACATATGGTGTTCGGTGTAAAGCACATGGACAATATATATCAATGAGACAAATTTCAGTGTCACAACAGATTTGATGAAGTACTGTTCACTTTGAAAACGAGCAGCCAATGCTACTGTGACCTACATCTGCGTGGTGGTGGTGAGCCCTACGGATTAGATCTCACATATAAACGCTTCATAGGCTCAGGGGATGAGGATTCAGAATTTGATGAATGAGATTGCCACACACACACACACACACACATACACACACACACACACACACACACACAAAATTTCAAGAAAAATGTTAAATGAACATGCAAGAAATTGTGCTCTTGTTTGTTTCTTTCCACACACACACACTACATTATATATTATTAATCAAATAATAGTCGATTATGTTTAATATTTATGATTGAATAAAATCAATACATAATTCGTGGCAGGATATTATTATATTTTGTTTCACCCTTCCAATCTCCCATTCAAAATCCCACATATTTTTAGAGATCACTTTTGCATCAAAAAAGTGTCACTTTTTTCATGCAAAAAGTGTCACTTTTTCATGCAAAAAAGTAACACTTTTATTGACATGGTGGAAAAAGCTGACTGAAAGCTGAGTGATTCACTCAGCCATTCAGCTTTCACTGAAAATGCTTCACTCAGCTTTTACCACCATGTCAATAAAGGTGTCACTTTTTTTCATTCAAAAATACATGTATTCTTATGGGAAAATGGCATTTTTTTTGATAAAAAAATTACCGAAAATTGACATGGTGGAAAAAGCTGAGTGAATGCTGAGTGAAAGCTGAGTGAAAGCTGAGTGAATGCTGAGTGAATGCTGAGTGACTCAAAATTCACTGAAAATGCTTCACTAAAATCCTTTCACCATGTCAATTTTGGGTGTTTTTTTTATCGAAAAAAGTGTCACTTTTTGCATCAAAAAAGAGCACGTTTTTGCACCAAAATTGGAAGAATAATTCAATCAAAAATGTGATACTTTTATACATAAAAATTGGCATGTTTTTTAAAGCAAAAAAAAATGAGAAGGGTATTTTTGAGTAGCAAAATTAAAAAATCAAAAATATTCTAAGATATATATATTTTCATAAATGTATTGATGGGTGATCTACAAACTACGCATGTGTCGCACCTGATGGCGCACTGTGAGCAGCACGCCAAGTGTCTACATGGCATAAAAAATACATTTAGTTCATTCACAAGACATACACGACACATCATCACCGTGTTCTGTGAGTCTATGTTTATGACATCTGTGGTCACTTTGCTGCTCAAGTCACCTTTCACTTGTCGTTCTTCTGGAGCAACATCAGCGCCATCTGTCGGTGGTGGTGGTGGTGGCGGTGTCATCCATGTGTCATCTGTCACTCTGCTAATGACATCTGACACTCTTGGTTCAGGAGGGACATCAGCGCCATCTGTCGTCGGTCTGTGTCTGTGCTCAGAGTAATAACTACGAACGAAATTACAATGGGGGCTCCATCGACGATGGTCAGCCATAGGATCGTCATTGGGCAGCCATCTGAACCCTTCTACTTGACACGAAAGACATGCAACTACATCTTCCGAACCGGTATACGTAAAGCCTGCTTTGGCTGACTTACTTGCAGGAAATGTCGAAGTCCAGCTTCGATACGAGTCGAGTCTTGTTTCGTACTGCTGCATCTCTCTATCTCTCTCTCTCTCTTGGCATACACACAGACACACTGCACATACTGAATTAAAACGCCAACTCTGCTCTCAATATACCGGGTGGCTACGGAAGTATTGCCTACGGAATATCTCAGTTATTGTATGAAGTAGGTTTGTGAAATTTGGAGCGTCGATATAATGACATAAGAGCTAGGATTTGAGCATATTGACATGTCGAAGTTAACTTCCGGTCTGACCGGAAGTAACATTAACTTTCTTATTTTAAATGGAAACCCTATTTTTTTTCTTTTCGCTTTATTCAGCATTCAATTCCCTTTCTAATGACATATCACAAGTTGGTATCTAACCAGAAACTAGATCAGAAAAAAATTATTATTGAAATTCACCGAGTAGGCCGTGGAAGCAAAATGAAAGCCAAAAATTGAAAAGTTGGCTATGGAAACCATACGTCACTTGATAACAGTTGCTACTACTGTGATATTTTATTTTCATTCGTCGGTGTTATAAAAAGCCGCCAAAAAAAATATTGGAAAAATTGGGAAAAAAACATTACTCTGTAGGTCCATAACTTAAATAGGAACATACAACTTTTTCTTGCCTGTACTATTCAGCACAACCATTCCTTTCTAATGATTTAATAATAGAAAGTAATTTTTTGAAATGAAATACCAAAAAATCCAATTTTTATTCTTCAAATAACAAAACAGATTATCACCATACGCAAAAAAATAACATTAAAAATAATGTGGAATGATAAATTATATCTTGTAGGTTCTAGGTTGAATAGGAACATAAACGTACTTGGTCTGTGCCATCGTCCATAGATATTCTAATATCTACCTACCTATGGACGATGTTTGTGCTATTCAGAATAATCATTCCATTGCAATAATCATTCGAACCAAAATATTAACAAGTATGATGATTAAGATGTATTTTGGAATGAAACAAAAAAGAAACGAGAGCTCTCACGAACGCTGCTATCCATATTATTTTGACGTTCGAAGTAGTGTTTTTGATTATTCCATTTTAAAAAGGTTTGGAAATCGAAATCAGTTAGTGGAATATTCAAAAAATGCCCCGTTATTCACGAACCGAACAAATTGACATGCTTCTCATTTATGGTGAATGTTTAAAAAATTCTTATGCCGCTGAACGATTGTATTTAGAGCGATATCCAGGGAGGCAGCAACCGTCAAGAAGGTATTTCCAGTGGCTTGAAGAAAAATTAAGAAGTGAGCCTGATGTTCACGAATACCAAAAAGCATTTGTTATTAATGAGGAAACTGAAATTAATGTATTAGCTTTAGTACAATATTGGCGCCGAATTAGCTATAAGTAAGGACTCTGCTAGGAAAATTTTGAAAAAACATCGATTTAATTCCTTCAAGTATCAGTTGCATCAACATTTGTATGAAAATGACGGTGAAAGGCGTCTGGAATATTGTAATTGGTTTCTTCGACAAAATGCTGAGAATCACCTATTTAACTATTATATCTTGTTTACGGACGAGTCAAGATTCACCAACAATGGATTATTCAACAGGAATAATACAAGGTAGGTACTGTACTTTATTTGGATTATTGTCGATAGTCGAAGTGTGAAGTGCTAAAAGTGTGAACGGTCTTTTGTTTCAGGTACTGGGCGATTGAAAACGAGCACCGGTTTCGACAAGGTGGCTTCCAGGAGAGATTTGGTGTGAATGTTTGGGCAGGAATAGTTGGAACTCATATTGTTGGCCCCATTCTTTTTCAAGGCCAACTAACCGGAGAGAGATACTTTAATTTTTTAACGAATGAAATTTCGGAATTCATTAACAACCTACCAGCGGAAATATCTGATTGAATGTACTCCCAGCAAGATGGCGTTCCTCCGCATAATTCAAGAATAGCGAGAAATTATCTTCAAAATCGCTTTCAAGAGAGATTTATAACAACCCATGGTCTAGTCAGGTGGCCACCAAGGTCACCTGATCTTACTCCGTGCGACTTTTTCCTATGGGGGCATCTTAAGGGTGTATTCCACACAGCCTACAACTCTACATGAGCTAGAAGTAAAAATTCGTAGAACTTTCCAAGATATCACGCCCCAAATGTTGAGAAACGTTTTACATGAAAATATCACCAGAGTCAATAAATGTATTGACGCTGAGGGAATGCATTTCGAACATTTGTTTTGAATTTATTTTATCTTTAAACCTATCAATTTGAGTTTTTTTTTCGATAAATCTGTTTTTTTGTTATTTGAATAATAATAATTGGAATTTTTGGTATTTCATTTCAAAAAATTACTTTCCATTATATCATTAGAAAGGAATGGTTATGCTGAATAGTACAGGCAAGAAAAAGTTGTATGTTCCTATTTAAGTTATGGACCTACAGAGTATTGTTTTTTTCCCAATTTTTCCAATATTTTTTTTTGGCGGCTTTTTATAACGCCGACCAATGAAAATAAAATATCACAGTAGTAGCAACAGTTATCAAGTGACGTATGGTTTCCATAGCCAACTTTTCAATTTTTGGCTTTATTTTGCTTCCACGGCCTACTCGGTGAATTTCAATAATAATTTTTTTCTGATCTAGTTTCTGGTTAGATACCAACTTGTGATATATCATTAGAAACGGAATTGAATGCTGAATAAAGCAAAATGATAAAAAAATAGGGTTTCCATTCAAAATAAGAAAGTTGCTGTTACTTCCGGTCATACTGGAAGTTAACTTCGACATATCAATAAGCTCAAATTCTAGCTCTTATGTCATTATATCGACGCTCCAAATTTCACAAACCTACTTCATACAATAACTGAGATATTCCGTAGGAAATACTTCCGTAGCCACCCGGTATACATTTATTTCGTTTCGTAATCAAACATTACTTTATCCGGCAAATAGCATAGGTATTCACGAAAACATAGATGTTTATCATCTTTTGATGATATAGTACACAAGTTTATAGCCTCATCAAATGACAAACCATTGTTTTTAGCTAGAGTTTTTACACTGCTTAATAAATCGTGATAATATTGACTAAAGTTCATATTCAATAGATATTCAAATCTTGTCGTCATCACAGTAGCATCTAAATGTAGGATTTCTTGATCATCCGCTTCCGTCAGGTAGAAGTAGGTGTCATTCTTGGAAACTCGCACTTATGACTCTCTGCATACGTGTGTAATTCCAAATCCATAACATCATCCCAGTCGAGTTTGATTTGAATAGTCTTGGCTGCTGCTGCTACATTCGGGCCATTTCGGCTAGTGTAAAGCAACTGATTAATGGCCCCCACGAATTGGCCCCATTCGAACATGCTGAAGGACAGGCTGGAGCATATGGTGTATTGGACCTTGCATATGACTTTCACTGCAGGCACGAAACTCCGAGCAAAACTTATGCCGCATTGCAAGCTCAAAACGTCGGTGTTGCGAAACTCGTTGGTGGCATTGCACGAGAAGAAACGTTCCGCTTTGATGGCCTCCTTGTACATGTCACATATTCGATCTAAATTTGCCAATCGATCTGCCCACTCTCGGTCCGATAATGATGATGATAATGATGATGATAATGAAAGGCTCCCTCTTTAATCATACGTTGACTTATACACCTGTTTTTCATTGTCTTTGGTGACGTCACACGGTTTCATGCCGATCGTTCGATGTTTGCACTGGTTGTTGATTTTGGCAATGTCCGGCAAAATGTCCAGCCATTTGTAGGTACCGTTCAAACTGAAATACTTGAAGAGATTCTCCTTGAGAGTACGTATAACCCTCTGTGCGATCGCGGCTTTCTTCACGGTATACGTGCTGTAGTGTTTGTTGTTGTACTTTTTCAGGAGAGTCTGAAAGCTGGAATTGTAAAATTCAGTTCCGAGATCTGACTAGAGGAGCTTGGGACATCTTTTCGCTTTGATAGTATGTCACTCATCGCTTCGGTGACGTCTCGACCAGTTTTGGTCTTCAGGAGGCGCACCCATAGGTACTTGGAAAAGGTGTCAATCACCACGAGAATATAATTGAAGTTTTTATTGGCTTTGGAGTATTTTTGAAGATCAGCCAAGTCCATCTGCCACAGATCGTCGAGTCCTTTAATGATGGTACGTCTGCGAGAAAAATTCCTTCTGGCTCTGGAGCATGGAGCTCATCAACCAATTGTTTTTTCTCAGATGATGATGATGGCATCATTTCGCTAATGGCGGAGTCAATACACTAACTGCACTGGGCGTTACACCTTCTACTTAAGAGGCTGGAATATCAACAATATCCAGTGCCAATTTATCCAAGCGTTTCTTGGTATTTTCATGCTTTTTCATCGAAAGTGACATGAATTTCATCACTCGAATATCCAAGGCTGTTAGATTGTTTTTGGTGGTGTCCAGCTCGTCTTTGAGTTTGTGTATGACGTCATCTTTGAGCTTCTGTATGACGTCATCAACGTATTTTTTGTTAACAACATCATTGAGTACACTTGGCGTTTCCACATTACATATTTTCACATGTTCAGCATCAATGTCCCCATTTGTCGTATAGTTGAGTATGACACCAGGAAAATGATAGGGCTGCTGCTGCTGCCGTGCACGGCGAGCTGACGAAGTTTGACTGAACTTGTTGATGCTCATGATGCGACTGTGGCATGCAAAAAAAAAGTCTACGCTTTTATTTATCGAATATAGCCTGCTTCTCTCAATTCATTGATGATGGCCACGATCTCGTTGTCGGTAGAGGTGCTGCCGGCATTTTTTGCGGCTATCAGAAGCCTATACCTGTCAACGAGCTCGTTCACATCGTCCCAGTACACGTATTCTATGGGTTTCGTGTTGTATGTCAATTGATTTGGGATACCACTGCCGTCGGTGAAACGACCTCGACCTCGACCTCCACCACCACCTCCACCACCACCTATTTTTGATTGAGGATCTTTGAACATTGGTCGAATCAACTGATCGTATTTGGCAGTCTGAGATGGACTCAAACTACCTCGCGCATCTACATGCGCACCTGTAGCTGTCAAAATTTGCTTGTATGCCGCCAAATCGGCTTTAGCGTATTTGGGATTTTTGTAGAAAATCAAACTATATAGTCCCGGAGTGCCCTCGTATGTTACACCATCAATGCGAATGTCCCCCGTATCTTTGTCGAAGTCCATCAGCTTTCTACCGAGCAACCATTGCGCTCTTGGTTTGTCGTAAATGGGGCCGTAATTCACATCTATTTTGCCGGATTTGGCGCGATGTTCATTCATGAATTCAGTTGCTACTTCGGGATAAACTTCCAAGTAGTCATCCTCATCATCATCATAATCACCATCATCTGTGTGGTAGCTTTCTTCGTCTTCTCCCTTTTTCATAAAGTCTGGAGTCGTTGGTGTCGACGGTTCCTGTTTCTCTTCTTTTTTCACTGCCCGTCGTGATCGCTTGGTGAGTGGCGGCACTGACGCACTCAATCTTTTCAGCGGCACCGTAATGGGTTTGAATAATTTACTCAGTGCTTCATCATGCTCGGATTTTCCGAGTTTCAGACTCAGATACTTTTTTCGCACAATTTTTGACAACTGATTGACTTGACGTATGCGTTCAGCTTTAGCAATCTCCGTCTCGATGCGGGGTGATGTGGTCGGTGCCATGGCTTCAGTACGAATGCCGTGCCACCTCGCATTACATTTGTATATATTTGTCAAAGCCCAGGCGGTAGCGCCCTTTGTTCACATCAAAGTCTTTGACAATGACCAGAGATCCGAATTTTTCCTTCCAACAGGCGGCGCACATGTGGCGAAATACCTCAAAGGTGTAATCCGGAGAGACGTGCTCGTCGAAGGCGTGCTTCAAATTCATATCGTCTTGCCGAAAAAGCACTATAATGTTGCAATTGTCCCTGATCAGCTGTTTGGGTATTTTCGAGTAGGTTTGACACAAGTAGGTTGGGTCAATACCCTTGTGGCGTGCCATGGCATAGAACTCTCTGATTTTATTCTGTTTGTCACTCGCCACATCGTCAAATATGAAAATTGAGTTTTCTTTCGCCTTTGACAGATCGATTACCTCGTCGTTGTCCCTGTATGGAAAATAACCTACGCCCTTGACTTGTTTGAGTACATCGTGCAGTATCTGATATTTAGGTTGGTACAGCGACTTTGAATAAACGTAAACATTCTCGAAACGTGCTCCGTTCGGGCTGAACAGCAGACTGAGTACAGCGTTGGTCTTGCCACATCCGCTGGGGCCACAAAATATCGCTCGGAATGAATTCAGTAGCAGGGAGCCGTGTTTACGTATACCGTCGTCGTCACCGCCAATACCTCCTCCACCTATGGTATCCAAATTGACTATTTCCAGAGCCGGCTCTTGTTGCACCACTTTCATGTTTGAGTTGATTGATTTTTTGCTGAAGTGTGTGTGTGTGACCACGCCCATATCTGACATTCGAATGACATTTTGAGTGGAGTACAGTTATGTAAGTAGGTGTGCCACATCATTCGCTCCAGTGTCATGCTGACTGTCGAGCACGAAGGTCGTGGTGTGGTGAACTCTCTGATTAATCATCTGCCATTCGAGCTTTATTTGCCTGGATACCAGTACTTTTTTTTTTTCAGTGGGGTGGAAATCCTCATGGACTCTGATCGCTCGGTGTCCATCGCGTATCAGTAGTGTCAGACTCTTACTGACTAAAACCACCCCAGGTGTGCTGCACTTGCCAAGCCGTTAGGCCATAAAGCTGCACCTACATCCCATTCCAACGTCCACGTCACGATATCCCTCGCTCCTCCGCCCCGCCACACCCCCCACCTTCCTTCCTTCTTTATTCCGCTCATCCTCCACATTCAAACAGCGCCCTCCCTGGTCGGCAGTCTTATTCTATCCGAGCGCCTGCTCTCCCGATTTACTTTCGTCCCTCGTTTATCCCGACGCCAGGCCACTATTACCGTCGCATTGACACTATGTTGGTTCTCATACTTCTTCATCCTCGACCACAGCCCCCGCCCATTCATTCAATATCCTTACCCATTCATCCTTCACACCATTCGTATCCCTTAGCTGTAACGCTCCAAGTCTATCCTCCTCTTCCTCGATCCTCCTTCTCCATTCTACCCTTTCTCTCCGCATGCAATCGTTCCTGATGTGCTTCGCCGTGTCAGTCCCGCCAGTTCCACACTGGCATGGGGTCTCTTGTGCAATTCCGAACCTTGCCAGGTAACCCCGAAAGTTCCCATGCCCTGTGACCAGTTGCACTGCCTTCCTTGCTAATGGTATACACCCCATCCCTACCCTGTTGCACATACCATGTACGCTTCTGCCGGTCCTGCCGCTGTCCCATTCACCCTGCCATTTTTCCATAACCATTCTCCTAATCCTTTCCCTCTCCTCCATTCTGCTATGTCCCAAGTCTATTTGCCATGTGATCTCTTGCAGTTCCGCACCTCTTCTACTCTCTTCATCTGCTCTTCTGTTTCCCTCATTCTCCCTAACATGCCCTTTCCTCCACTCAATTTCCGTCACCAATCCCGCTACCCTTCTGTTTTCAAGCATTCTCCTAATACGAGCTGCCCTTTTGCTCTTCGTCCTCGCATTCCTAATGGTCTCCACTGCTCCAGGCGAGTCACTTATTATTCTTATGTCCATCTCTCCACCCATCAGTACCCCTTTACCTATAGCCACCATTTCGGCTTCCTGTACGCTTCCCAGCTCACTGATTCTTTCCCGACCCATTCTCCACTCGCTCCCCTCCTTATGCGCCCATCCTATACCCACTCGTCCATCTTCTCTCTTAACCGCGTCCACAAATACCTCTTTTAGCCCTTCTCGGTTCTCCAGAATTGTTCCGATCATCCATGGGTATATTCTGTCGCACCCGTTTATCCGTCCTCTTACTTTTTCTTTTCCGTGCGCCTTCCATTCTTACCAGTACTGTGGAGCGGGTACCAAACTACAGAAGACATTGGCACGTGGAGACCCTGGTGTGAACCCTTTGAACTCGGCTTGTAAGACTCACGATATTGCATACTCGCAAAACAAGTCTTTGAAGGAGAGACACAAGGCCGACTGGGCGCTGGAAAATCGAGCTTGGGAACGTGTCAAATCAAAAGACGCCAAATTTGGTGAGAAAGCTGCTGCTTGGCTGGTCACCACAACCATGAAGGCAAAACGTAATTTGGGAATGGGTCTGAAGAAGAAGAAGACTGCTGCTGCTGCAAAGCCAAAGTCTTTCCGTCGAGATGTGGTTAAGAAAATTACCAAGACTCTGCGAAAAACACTGAAACCTGATCAGCTGAATGATTTGAGTGCGAAGGCTCTGCGAAAATCCTCCTTGGTGGCACTGCGTGCTGCCCGTGCTCAAGTGAAAAAATTGGGTGGCCGCAAAAAAATCAGAGTACCCCGAATAATACCGTTCGAAGCGAAGAGCGGTGGTGTGCTGCCTCTGCTTCCGATAGTCGCCGCTCTGGGAGCGCTGGGCTCGTTGGCAGGCGGTGCCAGCACCATAGCCAGGACCATCATCTCCTCGGCCAATGCCAAAAAGAAATTGGAGGAAGACAAGCGTCATAATACCGCAATGGAGAGCATTGGTGGCGACAACAAAAATGTATGAGGTTCCGGTTTGTTTCTGCGCAAGACCGCTAAAGGCGGCTACGGTTTGTTTCTCAAGAAGAAATTTTCAAAAAACTCCTGCTGAAGCTGCCCTATAGAGCGTTGTACGATGAGGAATTACTTAAATATGTGAAACGTTTGAAAATACCTCATTTCATTGGTGTTTTCATGCGAGACAACTTACCTCGATCCTCATCATCATCGAAATTTCCCAAGTACAGCGAATGCGCAATCATCAATCTGGACTCGAGCAGGAATCGCGGAACGCATTGGGTAGCTTACGTGAAACGCGGACATGTGGTGAAATACTTTGACAGTTTCGGAAATTTGAAGCTACCGGTGGAATTGTTGCGATATCTGGGTAAAAAAGTGAAAATCTTCTACAACAACGATCGCTATCAGACATTCAACCAAGTTAATTGCGGTCATTTGTGTTTGAATTTTCTATACGAGAACACACTCTGAGTGTGTGTATGTGCGCGCGCGCGAAAATGAATAGAATAGTGGTGACCTTTAATGACGAGCGCAATGAGGTTCATTATATGGTGACGTGGCGGTTTGCATACAAAACTTCGCGCAAATCGTATTGAATGCAAGTGGCCATGGATAGGATTCGTTTCGCTAGACGAATAGCGCCAGCCTCACGCGTCTTGAATCCCATACTAGACTCTGAGCACAAAGCGCGCATATGAAATTGTTCAAATAGAAGTACATAACCCCATCTAGTGTCAGTCTGTGTCTTTGCTGTTGACAGTGACAGGTCAAACGTCGACGCTAACCGCAGACTTTTCTCCGCCGCTCCAATTGGACGAAGATAGCACTTAAGGCTTGGCATTGATTCGTTTCCATTCATACAACAGCATACCGAACATATCAAGTGGTCGATTCTATTATTCTGTCAAAGGAGCGCCTTCTGTTAGCATCATCCAAATACAGACTGGGTGTTACGAAATAAGCGACATTGCCAAGTTTATACATAAACACATCGAGAGGCCGAAAGAAGCAAAGAAGAAGAGAGCCGTAGTGTCTAGTGACGTTGGCAACGTCGACGAAGACGACGACGATGGTTCCAACAAAAGCAGGGCTTTGTTCTCTCTCAAACCCAACACCAAAACGCTGCAGTGTGAGATATACAGCAAGCTCTATAACATCGATTTTCGTCCCAAGGATTCCATCATCAAAGTTCGAACTGTTCACATCGATAGTAACATCACATCGGGTGCCTTCTTCAACAATCGTCCGGCTCACACCATATACGAGTTTGCCGTTCGAGAAGACCCCGGCTTTGCCATCGACGAAACGCCCTCGAATTTGATTTACCTGCCTGTGAACAAGACGGAAATACACAACATAACCTTGAATCTTCTCGACCAGGACTGTTGCAGTGTGAATTTCCGTGGAGAGACCATCATTATACGACTTGTGCTGCACAAGCTGTCATAAAAATGGGGTTAGTATTTGATCAGAATAATGATCATGATGCCTTTGGGCATAAAAGTGCAGAGGGTGCTGGCATCAATTCAGTCACGCAGACGCAGTCGAAGAGAGCAGACGCACACACTCTGTCTCACTCCAGCATACACTTTCTCCAATCGCAAGGACATCATGTTATCAAGACAAGTGTTCGACGTGTACAATCATCCAAAGTTCGACGAATCCATCAACAGAGTTGAGACTCGAAGCACCACCCGTACGTCAAGTCCTTTCAAAATAATGACATCATCGAAATTGTCATTCAGCAGAGCGATGTGTAGATACTGATGAACGATGCCCTTCTGTGCATAGAGGGCTCTCTGACTCGTACCGCAGGAACGGGCAATGTTAGATTTATCAATAATGCCGGCGCATACCTTTTCGAGGCCATTTACTATGAAATCAATGGCAAAGAGGTGGACTCTGTTCGATCGCCGGGTATAGTGAGTACCCTTCGCGGCTATACTTGTTACGAGGAAAATGATGTGCGACACTTGAGCACAGCCGGCTAGACCTATCCTGGCGGAACGGTTCACAACGCCCCCGACGGTTCGTTCGCCATGTGGATCCCGCTTAAGCATTTGTTGGGCATATTCCATGACTATAGATATGCCACCATTGGACGACAGTGCATTCGCTTGGTGAGAAGTAGAAATGATAATAATTGCATGCTGATAGAGGAGGTGGCGAATCCATTAGTCGAAGCCACCACAGCCACACTGACGATCACGAGCGTTGTACTCAGAGTCAAACATGTGGTGCCCAATGACGACATTCGTCTGAAATTGCTGCAGTCCATCAAAACAGACGCTCCTGTAGTGATTTCGTATCGCAAGTGGGACATACACGAGTTACCTGCACTCACTCAGGGTTCCACCAAGGAAGTTTGGGCTGTGAAAACTTGCACGGCCATGGAGAGTCCCCGATTCGTCATTGTGGCCTTCCAAACAAATCGGATTGGCAATGCGGCTCGAGATGCGTCCTATTTCGATCACATCGACATTAGCGACATACGCCTAACCATGAACAGCGATACTTACCTGCATGAACGTATGCACTTGGAATTCAACAGAAACAACTTTGTCGAAGCTCATCGAGTCTACATGGAATTCTAGCTATGCCAATTGTCCGAAGAAGCGCCCTCTACTCGATTACGGAGCATTCAAAAACAGAGCGACCGTTTTCGTACTAGATTGTTCCCGCAGAGCGGAATTCATGAAATCCTCCACTGTCGATTTCAAACTTGACATCGAGGCCAGAGTCGGATTTCCCGCCAATAATCGAGCCTATTGCATCATCATTCACGACTGTATGCTGGAACACTTGCCCTTGAGCGAGATTGTACGCCGTCTGTCATAAAAAAATAGTGACATACAGTAGTAACAGTAAGTAGTGGGGAAATCCACTCTTTGTTTGTGTGTATGCATGTAATGCAGGCATCGACAGGTCGAGAGCGTCAGTTATGAGCCAAACGTTCAGTTGTTCAGTCGGTGTTTATTATTCTCGCTCCTCCTCTCTCCGAGTGTGTGTCTCTCAGTTAATCAAAGCAGTGAATCAGTTCAACAATCATCAAACAGACAAAAACGCAACAAGATGAATCTCGTAGCCTGTGACATTCAGGGTTTCACTGTGGGCGGTGAATTCCAATCCAAACAGCTTGCCATCACCGACGGGCATCGATGTGTGGTCTCATCATCGATATTGCGGCTACTACAAGTACAGTCGTCACAACGCCTCCACCGACACTCGAGAAGCAAAGCCCGCTCTGTTTGAATCATATAGCATCCGGAGAAATAGAAGTGCATTGTGCCGTGAGACACTGTTTCGATATCTGGGAATGGATATCGTCACACGGCCCCACGGCGATCACGACGACGACGACCACGACACTACTATCAATCGGCACTTGCAAAATTTGCGCGAGCTCAAGGCGCACATAGCAGAGTACGAGCACAAGCTGTGTATTTTCAAACGCTTCTAAAATATGCAAATTAACGATGGTAAATGGATAGGGCAGCAGCAGCAGCAGCAGCATTCACCGATCCATCACGTTCCGCCGCCGTCGCCGCCAGTACCAAGTCCATGACGTCAGCCACACCAAGACTAGCCGAAAAAAACACGAAATATTATTATTCATATTGTATTATTATTCATATTGTATTATTATTCATATTGTATTATTATTATTATTATGTACTAATAGATGTATAAAACCAATTTTTCTCGATTTATTTTGCGGATCGAATGAATGAGAGAGAGAGAGAGAGACTGAAAGAAATACGAGTCATGTACTTTGAGCAATGGTCTGAAGGGAAATGGGTATATGGGCTGCAGTGGTCATGATGGTAGAGCGCTAGCCTATCGATCAGAGGGGCGTGGGTTCGATTCTTAGCATGGTCACTGGTCTCGTGTTAGGAATCGCACGTTAAAAGGTAAAACTTTGTTAATCCTTGGCTCGCACAAGTTTCAACTTCTGAGGGTTGTCGTTCGTAGGGGAATGACAGCCAGTCAATGGAAAACACAATTTTAAAACGAACAAAATAAAACAAAACAATATTGGCTTATTTTTTAGAGAACTACTAGTTATATAGAACCCACATAACCCCTAGTGGGAACATGTGGTGACACTCATTTTATTTCATTAAGAGTTTCTACATAATTTTCTCTCCATAGTTTTAAACTCAGCTGATGATGAACCTATATAGGTTCGAAACATGCACTACTATGAAACCATTGAAATGATCGGTAGTTTTCTATCGTTATAACATCATTAACATTTGGTAGTTATATTAAATTTGTGCAGATGACTTTGAGTTTTTCTTCATCATGTACATATTATTGGTTATGAGTGAAAGGGGTCTGGTAGCGAGGTAGAGGAAAGGCATTTGACGCGTACTTGCAATGGGCGGTAATTAATTAGATTGGTTTCAATTAACCAAGTCTTATGTCGAGAGAAGTGAGCAAGTTCGTGAGAAAGACATCACCAACGAGACATAACTTCAAAATGCTGAAGACAGTATCAAGATGACTTGGCATATTTTTGATTGAAGTGTGTGTTATATCAAATACACCAAAATATTTCCATAGCGTAGTAGGGTTGAGACATTTGTCGCATACTTGCAATGGATGGAAAGATCGAATTAATCATATCAGTTTCACTTAAACAAGTCATGTGTTCAGAGAAGTCAGCGAGTTCGTGAGAAGGACATCACCGATTCAAAAAATGATGACAGCGATAATAGACGCAATGGGTAATCAGTGGAGTATACAGAGTGTATCAAAGAATAATCATCGAATTCAGTGTACTACATGTGCAAACATATATAGTGAGATAATAATGATGATTGAAAAAATCGAAAAATAGATATAGAAAAAACATGGCAACAATAATTGACCCAACAAATATTCAATGAAGTATACAGAGTGTATTGAAGAATAATCATAAGAAAGAAAAAACATAGCGGATACCCCACCAACACAGAACGGTTATTTAGCGAGTTGAAATGTACAGGGTGTATCAAAAAAGTAATCAAGAGGGAAAAAAAACATGGCGGATGCTTGTCGAATTCATTGTAGTGGGTGTGTCGACATATACAGCGAGATAATAATAATGATGATTGAAGAAAAAACAAAAAATGAGTATTGAAAAGAACATGACAGCAATAATTGACGCAATTAGTATAGAATGGAGTATACAGGGTGTATCAAAGAATATTCATTTGGAGAAAGGTTATTTAGCGAGTTGAAATGTACAGAGTGAGCACACACACCACCACCATGGTAGACACTTCAAAAAATGTATGCTGTCTGCGAGTAGTCAGATGTACATCATCAATAGTTGAATTCATCGAGGCCTAACCTCTGCCTTGGACGCTCTCTGATCGAATTTTGAAAATGTTTGACAATGAAAAATGGGTACAAATCTATAAGCGGGCTCAGAGCGTCAGACGAAATTTTAATGATTTGAGTCACTTAAAGTACACGAGAGAAATCAGCTTCAAAGATAGGTGTGAAGCTCTCAAAAATCAAGACGGGGAGGGGCATTTGCACGAAGACCAATACTGTGTGTGGGCGAATGCATATCGTATTCCAAAATAAAATTTACGATTTTGTCGCACTTGCTATAAAGCATTCAGAAGGGCTATGCGAAACCATTCAATTCACAGCATCAGAGACCATCAACATATGATATTTGGTGTAAAGCATATGGACAATATATATCAATGCTGCAAATTTTGGTGTCACAACAGATTTGATGAGGTGTTATTCACTTTGAAATAGAGCAGCCAATGCTTCTGTGACCTACATCTGCGTGGTGGTGGTGAGCCCTACGGATTAGATCTCACGTACAAGCGCTTCATAGGCTCAGGAGATGAGGATTCAGAACTCGATGAACGAGATTGCCAAACACACAAAATTTCAAGAAAATGTTGCGTGAAAATGCAAGAAATTGTGCTCTTGTTTGTTTCTTTCCACACACTACATATATTTAATCAAATAATAGTCGATTGTGTTCTATATTTATGATTGAATAAAATCAATATGTAATCCGTGTCTGGATATTATCATTATTATTTCGCTTCACCCTCCCAACCTCCCATTCTAAATCTCACATATTTTTGGAGGTCATTTATGAATCAAAAAATTGTCACTTTTTTTTAGCAAAAACTGTCACTTTTTTTATGCGAAAAAGTGACTGTTTTTTTTTTCTTAAAAAGTAACGCTTTTATTCACATGGTGGAAAAAGCTGAGTGAAAGCTGAGTGTTTCATTCAGCCACTCAGCTTCCACTGAAAATGCTTCACTCAGCTTTTACCACCATGTCAATAAAGATGTCACTTTTTTTCATCCAAAAATACATGTATTCTTATGGAAAAATAGGCATTTCTTTTTAAAAAAATTTACCGAAAATTTACATGGTGGAAAAAGCTGAGTGAAAGCTGAGTGTATGCTGAGTGACTCAAAATTCACTGAAAATGCTTCACTGAAATCGTTCCACCATGTCAATTTCGTGTGTTTTTTCAATCGAAAAAAGTGCCTATTTTTTGCCTCAAAAGTGGCACTCTTTGCATCAAAAACGTGAAAATGGAGTTTTTCGTGCAAAAAAGTATCGTTTTTGATCCAAAAAAATGCCTATTTTTTTTCCCTAAAATGTGACACTTTTATTGACATGGTGGAAAAAGCTGAGTGTCTTACTCAGACACTCAACTTTCACTGAAAATGCTTCACTGAAATCGTAGCACCATGTCAATAAAGATGTCACTTTTTTAATTAAAAATTCAATCAAAAAATTACCAAAAATTGACATTGTGGAAAAAGCTGAGTGAAAGCTGAGTGAATACTGAGTAAATGCTGAGTGATTCAAAATTCACTGGAAACGCTTCACTGAAATCCTTCCAACATGTCAATTTTTGGTCATTTTTTTCTACCATGTCAATAAAAGTGTCACTTTTTAGGGCAAAAAACAGACACTTTTTGGCTCAAAAACGATACTTTTTCTAATCAAAAACTGCATTTTCACGTTTTTGATGCAAAAAGTGCCATTTGGAGGCAAAAAAGAGTCACTTTTTTCGATTGAAAATAACACCCATTATTGATATGGTGGAGCGATTTCAGTAAAGCATTTTCAGTGAATTCTGAGTCATTTAGCATTCACTTAGCTTTCACTTAGCTTTCACTCAGCTTTTTCCACCATGTCAATTTTCGGTAATTTTTTCTATAAAAAATGGCTATTTTCCCATAAAAATACATGTATTTTTGGATGAAAAAAAGTGACACATTTATTGACATGGTGGTAAATGCTGAGTGAAGCATTTTTACTGAAAGCTGAGTAACTGAGTGAAACACTCAGCTTTCACTCAGCTTTTTCCACCATGTCAATAAAAGTGTTAATTTTTAATGAAAAAAACAGTCACTTTTTGCATAAAAAAGTGAAAGTATTTTGCATAAAAATAGTGACAGTTTTTGCTTAAAAAAGTGACATTCAATCATAAATATAATACATAATCGACTATTATTTGACTAAATATATGTAGTGTGTGGAAATAAACAAACTAGAGCACAATTTCTTGCATTTTCAAGCATTATTTTCTTGAAATTTTGTGTATTTGGCAATGTCATTCATCGAATTCTGAATCCTCATCTCCTGAGCCTATGAAGCGCTTGTACGTGAGATCTAATCCATAGGGCTCACCACCACCACGCAGATGTAGGTCACAGTAGCATTGGCTGCTCTTTTTCAAAGTGAATAACACCTCATCAAATCTGTTGTGACACCAAAATTTGCAGCATTCATATTTATTGTCCATGTGCTTTACACCGAATACCATATGTTGATGGTCTCTGATGCTGTGAACTGAATGGTTTCGCCCTTTTGAATGCTTCATAGCAAGTGCGGTAAAATCGTAAATTTTATTTTGGAATACGATATGCATTCGCCCACACACAGTATTTGTCTTCGTGCAAATGCCCCTCCCTGTCTTGATTTTTGAGAACTTCACACCTATCTTTAAAGCTGATTTCTCCCGTGTACTCTAAGTGACTCAAATCATTGAAATTTTGTCTGACGCTATGAGCCTGCTTATAGATTTGTATCCAATATTCATCGGCAAACCTTTTCTCCAATTTTCATCGGCAAACCTTTTCAAAATTCGATCAGTGAGCGTCCAAGGCAGAGGTTAGGCCTCGATGAATTCAACTATTGATGATGTACATCTGACTACTCGCAGAGAGCATACATTTTTCAAAGTGTCTACCATGGTGGTGGTGTGAGTGCGCGTGCGCATGTGCTCAATCCTCAGTTCCTCAGTCACCCTTTATTTTATACACCTGTACATTTCAACTCGCTAAATAACCGTTCTTTCAATGAATATTCTCTTATACACCCTGTATACTCCATTCAATACTAATTGCGTCAATTATTGCTCTCATGTTCTTTTCTATACTAATTTTTTGTTTTTTTTTTCCAATCATCCTCATTATTATCTCGCTGTATATGTTGACACACCCACTACACTGAATTCGACAAGCAGCCGCCATGTTTTTTTTCCTCATGTTTACTTTTTTGATACACCCCGTACATTTCAACTCGCTGAATAACCGCTGTGTTGGCGGGGTATCCGCCATGTTTTTTCTTTCTTATGATTATTCTTCAATTATACTTCATTGAATATTTGTTGCGTCAATTATTGTTGCCATGTTTTTTTCTATATCTATTTTTCGATTTTTTCAATCATAATTATCATCTCACTGCATATGTTCGCACATCTGGTATACTGAATTCGATGATTATTCTTTGATACACTCTGTATACTTCAATGATTAACCATTGCGTCTATTATCGCAGCCATGATTATTTGAGTTGGTGATGTCCTTCTCACGAACTCGCCCACTTCTCTGAACACATGACTTGTTTAAGTGAATCTGATATAATTAATTCGATCCTTCCGCCAATTGCAAGTATGCGTCAAATGACTTTCACCTACCTCGCTACGAGACCACTTTCACTCATAACCAATATCATGTACACAATGAAGAAAAACTCAACGTCATCTCCACAAATTTAATATAACCACCAAATGTTAATGATATTAGAACGATAAACAATTACCGATCAGTTCAATGGTTTCATAGTAGTACATGTTTCGAACCTATGTAGGTTCATCATCAGCTAAGTTTAAAATTATGGAGAGAAAATTATGTAGAAAGTTTTAATGAAATGAAATGAGTGTCACCACATGTTCCCACTAGGGGATATGTGGGCACTATAAGTAGATGAACAACACTGCATCTGGTACACTTTCGTGTCCCAGAAACAGTGTTGCTCCACACGGTGAATCTCTCGATGGCCGCGTCCATCGAGTTCTTGCCGTTGGTGGAGGGTTGATGCTAAAGAAGATGACGTGTTCGCCGAAGAGTTTCGGGGTGAGGGGTTCTTTTCTGCAAAAAAACATGGCGGCGATGCAGCGGAAGGCAAAAAAACATGGCGGCGATGCAGCGGAAGGCAAAAAAACATGGCGGCGATGGAGCGGAAGGCAAAAAACATGGCGGCGATGGAGCGGAAGGCAAAAAACATGGCGGCGATGGAGCAGAAGGCAAAAAACATGGCGGCGATGGAGCGGAATGCAAAAAAAACATGGCGGCGGTGGAGCGGAAGGCAAAAAAACATGGCAGCGATGGAGCGGAAGTTATGAAGTTATGAAAAAAACGTCCCTCACGTGATTCGCTGAGAGCAATTGGCTGGAAGAGAAAACAACGTCACGTGATTCGTTGAGAGCAATTGGCTGGAAGAGAAAAAAACATGGCCGCCGCCACCTCAATTGACAAAACGAAAAAATTAAATATGAAAAAATGTCTACTGTCTTAGAACACACACACAACAGAAAATTATGATGGACTTATTATTAATTCACTCGCTCTCAAATGATATTCCAAAAGAAAAAAAATACGTCTCCGCGCTCTGTAGTCGTAAACAGCGATAAGCCACATCTGGTGTTTACTCTCTCTCCAATGATATTCTAAGAAATAGCGATAAGGCACGTATCTTGAATGTTTACTGTCTGCTCTCTCAAGTTGAACGAAATTCTCAGTAAACACGATGATGATCCATTTTTGACCTTGAATTTGTTTTTCAGATTTAATCGCACATCCGGTGTCTGTTTACGCTGCTCGAGCTAAATTGACCTTGGAGTTGTTTTTGGTTATTGCGAAATTTGGGTTTTCCCCAGATCGACCGTTGCATACATTTGCAGCGTGGGTTACGCGAACTCGGCGTGGAGGTGGACGGCGTGGGTCACGTGACACAGAGAGTTAATACGTACGTCCACAGCGAGCCTGCGTCATTTCATTATCTGCGTTCAGAGCAACAACAAGTGCCTCTCTGCCGCTCATCTGTCTCTCGCTTTTTTTCTATACAAGTGCATTGTTTTTTATTGTGAGTGCCATTTAATTCGTGATTTGCAAAGGTCAGTAGTAGTAGTTATTCTTTTTTTATTTTTCGCGATTGTTTCAAGTGTGCCTATTTCTTTCGATTCACTTTTTGTGTTTCTTTTTCAAAAAAAAAATTCAGAAAAATTCATTCGTCATATTTGTTTTTCATCTCATACAGAGTGTCTCTCTCACAAAACGTCATATATTTTTTGTTTTTCATACAGTGTGTGTAGATTGCATTTTTTTAACATAATTCCTTCTCATACAGGGTGTCTCTCACAAAGTTCCATTTGCTATATACAGTGTGATTGGAATATTTTATTTTTATCATATTTATTTCTCATACACGGGGTAAATCATAAACATCATTTTTCATTTTGAGTGAGTGAGTGAGAGTTATAATACAGCGTGTATGATTTTTTTTTTTCATTTTTCAAATGATTTCGCAGAAGTCTCATCTTCTCGACGAAATTAACAAGATTTCGTTGGCTTGCAGGAAGAACCTGCGGAAGTTGTCTGAGCTACCGAAGGACGAACCCCATCTGATCCTCGGCGCTGAAGCGAAAACAACCAAATTTGGAGAGTCCATCATAGTGGAGTTGGAGGAGTGTAAAGTATTCCTGCCAAATCGAGTGACTTGTGCATTCAAACCCATCCTCGACAAATTAACCGAGTCCCAGCATATGCTTATCTACAGGGACGAACAGAAAATTGACAATCAAAATCATCCGCAGCAGCTGTTTGAGATCGCTAAAGCCTGAAGACGCTGACGACGCCGCCGCCGCCGTTGGAAATAAAGAGTGAGTTTCTTGTATTTTCATTTGACATTTTCTTGAAATTTTGTGTGTCTGTTGAATAATCATCATCATCATCATCATCATCATCATGTCATCTGACGCTATTGTTTCACACAGTATGGAGATGGTAGCCAAGTTGCGTAAGATCAAAAAAATCCTCAAAAAGGGTTGTACTGATGAAGAACGCAAACATTGGCTGGCCCATTGCAAGTACACCGCCCGCCTGATCAATAGTGCGATCGCGGCAGTGGATTGCATAGGCTCTCTGAGAAAATTACAAACTTCATGCGGACACTTGAAAATTATCCGAAATTCAATAAAAAAGTCAGGTCAACAGCCAGGCGTCGACGTGGTGGTGGAAGAGGGAGTCAAATCAAAATTAACATCTCGAGTAAAGTGGGACGACTTGAAATCGGCATTTTCTTCGCGTTTATGCACCGGTATAATTATAAATTTGAAACATAAAGATATTGGGCAATTTTTTGGTGATGCATTCATTCTATTCAAAAGCAGAATTCAAAATTTATTGAAAAAACATCCAATCATCAAAGTCAATGCGACATTTTGTGGTAAATTCGTGAAAAATTATTTGAATCAAGAACAAATAATAAGCGACTATAAATATTTCAGCACTAAAAACGTTGTTATCGATAGGGGTACAACTTTGAAAAAGTGGTTCCTAGAAAATGTCATCGATCAAATTCAAAACAAACTGTCGGAATTCGCGGACAAAGAAAGTGGCTGGAGTCTTCAGAAAATTGTTAGTTTGGAAATCAATACGAATAAATCGGACGTGGGAAACGGTTCGTTTTTAATCGAGCTGCCAAAATCTATTGCGAATAAAAAAGCTTGCATTAATTTGAAAAATATAGATGATGCGTGTTTCGCTTGGGCCGTCGTTTCGGCCTTGTACCCTGTTGAATCGGGTAAAAATTGTGCTAGAACATCTTCATACCCTTACTATTCAAATGTACTGAACTTGGATGGAATCGACTTTCCTATGAAATTTAAACAAATTACCAAATTTGAGCGATTGAACAACATATCTGTGAATGTGTACACCTTGGAATTGATTCAGACGCAGGCGAACAAGGAGGCATTTTTCGTTACTGTTCCGAGCCGACTCACGAAACAAAAATTAAACAAACATGTCAATCTTCTCCTCATTCAAAATGAATATCACCCGAAATTAAATGATTACGAGGCACCACCACTGGAAATCGCCGATGACGACAACGCCATCAGCGATTACATAAAATTCCATTATGTTTGGATAAGGAATTTATCTCGCCTACTCAGTCGTCAACTCAGTAGAGACTATACACCCAGTGCAAATTGCAGATACTGAAAGACGTCGACATGCTTCTCTTTGTCGAGCGAGGAATTCGTGGTGGCATCAGTCAGTGCTGCAACAAATTCTCGTCGGCCAATAACAAGCACATGGGTGAAAGGTATGACGCCTCCAAACCATCGACCTATTTGCTATATCTCGACGTGAATAACCTGTACGGTTGGGCCATGATGGAATATCTTCCGTACGATGGCTTTAAATGGCTCGAAAATGCAGCCGATTTCGATGAGTCGGAAGTGTCGGATACCTCGCCCATCGGCTACATTCTCGATTTCGATTTGGAGTAACCCGAACATCTGCATGACAAACACAAAGATTTACCCTTGTGTGCCGAGCACCGTACACCGCCAGGCTCGAAATTACCAAAATTGATTACCACGCTGTACAACAAGGAAAAATATGTTGTGCACTACAGGTTGTTGAAACAAGCACTCAAACACGGCCTTGTACTCAGGAAAATTCACAAGGTGTTGCAATTCAATCAGTCGGCGTGGCTGCGTCCCTACATTGAATTAAATACGAAATTACGCTCTCAAGCAAAAACTACTTTTAACAAAAATAACTACAAACTAGCCAATAACGCAGTGTTCGGGATAACCATGGAAAACATACGGAAGCACTGTGTGGTGAAAATGGTCTCCAAGTGGGAGGGACGATATGGCGCAAAAAATCTGATTGCAAGTCCAAATTTCAGGAGTCGCACCATTTTCGACGAGAGCCTCGTCGCTATCGGATGGCAAAGACGGATTTGTTATTCAATAAGCCCTTGTACATAGGAATGTCGATTGTCGATATTTCCAAGGTATGCGTGTACGATTTCCATTACGGCTTCATGATGGAAAAGTACACGCACGATCAGTGCAAATTGTTGTATACGGATACTGATTCGCTCATTTATGAAATCAAGTGCGATATATTTATCGGCCTTTGATTAGCAGTCACATTGAAAAATTCGATACGAGCGACTACCCAAGCGACAACCCATTTGACATTCCCCTCGAAAATAAAAAAGTACCCGGCTTGATGAAGGACGGAGCCAATGGTCGTATCATGACAGATTTCGTGGGGCTTCGATCAAAGTCGTACACCTATAAGATACAAGGTGGAAAAACCGTAAAAAAATCCAAAGGGGTCAAATACAGTGTTGTCAAAAATCACATCACTTTTGAAGATTATGTGGAATGTCTGAAAAACAATGTGGAAAAAATAACTTCGCAACGCTGTATTCGATCCTTTTCACACAAAGTTTTCAGTGTAGAGCAAACAAAGATCGCTCTCAACCCCCACGACGATTGTGGGCTCTCATGACACTCTGCCGTGGGGCCATTACAGTCAGTTAGATATCTAATAGAATTGAAATGTCTTTTCAGAGAGCACATACCCACACAAGCTCACACACCACCACCATTGTAGACACTTTGAAAAATGTATGCTGTCTGCAAGTAGTCAGATGTACATTATCAATAGTTGAATTCATCGAGTCCTCACCTCTACCATGAACGCTCACTGATCGAATTTTGAAAATGTTTGCCGATGAAAAATGGGTACAAATCTATAAGCAGACTCAGAGCGTCAAACGAAATTTCAATGATTTGGGTCACTTAGAGTACACGAGAGAAATCACCTTTGAAGATAGGTGTGAAGCTCTCAAAAATCAAGACTGGGAGGGTCATTTGCACGAAGACCAATACTGTGTGTGGGCGAATGCATATCGTATTCCAAAATATAATTTACGATTTTGCCACGCTATAAAGCTATAAGCAGCTAAAAAGCATTCAGAAGGGCTATGCAAAACCATCCAGTTCACAGCATCAGAGACCATCAACATATGGTGTTCGGTGTAAAGCACATGGACAATATATATCAATGTTGCAAATTTTAGTGTCACAACAGATTTGATGAAGTACTGTTCACTTTGAAAACGAGCAGCCAATGCTACTGTGACCTACATCTGCGTGGTGGTGGTGAGCCCTATGGATTAGATCTCACATATAAACGCTTCATAGGCTCAGGAGATGAGGATTCAGAATTCGATGAATGAGATTGCCAAACACACACACACACACACATACACACAAAATTTCAAGAAAAATGTTAAATGAAAATGCAAGAAATTGTGCTCTTGTTTGTTTCTTTCCACACACACACTACATATATTTAATCAAATAATAGTCGATTATGTTTCATATTTATGATTGAATAAAATCAATATGTAATCCGTGTCTGGATATTATTATTATTATTATATTTTGTTTCACCCTTCCAATCTCCCATTCAAAATCCCACATATTTTTAGAGATCACTTTCGCATCAAAAAAGGGTTACTTTTTTGCGCAAAAAAGTATCATTTTTTCATACGAAAAAGTGTCACTTTTTCATGCAGAAAAGTAACATTTTTATTGACATGGTAGAAAAAGCTGAGTGAAAGCTGAGTGATCCACTCAGCCACTCAGCTTTCACTGAAAATGCTTCACTCAGCTTTTACCACCATGTCAATAAAGGTGTCACTTTTTCATTCAAAAATACATGTATTTTCATGGGAAAATGGCAAATTTTTTGATAAAAAATATGACCGAAAATTGACATGGTGGAAAAAGCTGAGAGAAAGCTGAGTGAATGCTGAGTGACTCAAAATTCACTGAAAATGCTTCACTGGAATCTTTCCACCATGTCAATTTTGGGTGTTTTTTTATCGAAAAAAGTGTCACTTTTTTGCATCAAGAAAGAGCACGTTTTTGCACCAAAATTGGAAGAATAATTTAATCAAAAATGTGATACTTTTTTACATAAAAATTGACATGTTTTTTAAATCAAAAAAATGGGGAAGGGTATTTTCGAGTAGCAAAATTAAAATAAAAAATATTCTAAGAAATATATATTTTCATAAACGTATTGATGGGTGATCTACAAACTACGCATGTGTCGCACCTGATGGCGCACGCCAAGTGTCTACATGGCATTAACAATACATTTAGTTCATTCACAAGACATACACGACACATCATCACCGTGTTCTGTGAGTCTATGTTTATGACATCTGTCATAAACTTGTCGTTCTTCTGGAGCAATATCAGCGCCATCTGTCGGTGGTGGTGGTGGCGGTGTCATCCATGTGTCATCTGACGCTCTGCTAATGATATCTGACACTCTTGGTTCTGGAGGAACATCAGCGCCATCTGTCGTCGGTCTGTGTCTGTGCCGCTCATAGTAATAACTACGAATGAAATCACAATGGGGGCTCCATCGACGATGGTCAGCCATAGGATCGTCATTGGGCAGCCATCTGAACCCTTCTACTTGGCACGAAAGACATGCAACTACATCTTCCGAACCGGTATACGTAAAGCCTGCTTCGGCTAACTCACTTGCAGGAAATGTCGAAGTCCAGCTTCGATACGAGTCGAGTCTTGTTTCGTACTGCTGCATCTCTCTCTCTCTCTCTCGGCATACACACAGACACACTGCACACTGCATACTGAATTGAAACGCCAACTCTGCTCTCAATATATACATTTATTTCGTTTCGTAATCAAAAATTACTTTATCCGGCAAATAGCATAGGTATTCACGAAAACATAGATGTTTATCATCTTATGATAATATAGTACACAAGTTTATAGCCTCATCAAATGACAAACCATTGTTTTTAGCTAGAGTTTTTGCACTGCTTAATAAATCGTGATAATATTGACTAGAGTTCATATTCAATAGATATTCAAATCTTGTCGCCATCGCAGTAGCATTTAGATGTTGGATTTCTTAAACATCCGCTTCCGTCAGGTAGAAGTAGGTGTCATTCTTGTTAACTCGCACTTGTTGACTTTCTGCATACGTGTGTAATTCCAAATCCATAACATCGTCCCAGTCGAGTTTGATTCGGCTAGTCTTGGCTGCTGCTGCTGCATTCGGGCCATTTCGGCTAGTGTAAAGCAACTGATTGATGGCCCCCACGAATTGGCCCTATTCAAACATGCTGAAGGACAGGCTGGAGCATATGGTGTATTGGACCTTGCATACGAGTTTCACTGCAGGCACGAAACTCCGAGCAAAACTTATGCCGCATAGCAAGCTCAAAGCGTCGGTGTTGCGAAACTCGTAGGTGGCGTTGCACGCGAAGAAACGTTCCGCTTTGATGTTCTCCTTGTACATGTAACATATTCGATCTAAATCTGCCATTCGATCTGCCCACTATCGATCCAATGATGATGATGATGATAATGATGATGATGAAGCTGACGCCGCCGACGCCACCGACGCCGACTCGTAACCAGAGGACTCTTCAACAGACTCGACAACGACGTTGTTCACTGCACCAAACATGTTGACTGACTAATGTCTCTGCACCGTTTGGCATCGGTTTATTTCTTCGCTGCCGCCGCCGCCGCCGCCGCCATCACCCCCCACCCTCAACCCATACACCGGCTCGAGGTTATACGTCGTCGAGAGCTGAGAGACGACGACGATGATGATGAAAGGCCCCTTCTTCCATTTGAGATTGTGCCAATTTTCCATTGAATTGCATGCGATTTGTCGCATCAATCCAACTAATGTGCGTACTATCGAACCCCAGCCATTTCACAAGTACTTTACGACCCTTACGCCTGATGATTTTTTCCACTAGATAGACTTCGGGATTTTTTGTTTTTTGTAGTTTTTGTTCGTAGAAAGCGCCGCTGATTGGTCGCCCTTCCAAATCCTCCAGCAAATATGTGATTGGTTGGGTGATTTTCACTTTGACAACTTTGAATAGTTCCCTTTTTCGAAAACATGCTTGGCCTTGCTAATTCTCACGAAATCGCCAATTTTGAATTTTTTTCGACCAGCACGTTCGGCATAATCATACGTTGACTTATACACCTGTTTTTCATTGTCTTTGGTGACGTCACACGGTTTCATGCCGATGGTTCGATTTTTGCGCTGGTTGTAGTTTTTGGCAATGTCCGGCAAAATGTCCAGCCATTTGTAGGTACTGTTCAAACTGAAATACTTGAAGAGATTCTCCTTGAGAGTACGTATAACCCTCTCTGCGATCGCGGCTTTCTTCACGGTATACGTGCTGTAGTGTTTGATGTTGTACTTTTTCAGGAGAGTCTGAAAGCTGGAATTGTAAAATTCAGTTCCGAGATCTGATTGGAGGAGCTTTCGACAATATGTCACTCATCGCTTCGGTGATGTCTCGACCAGTTTTGGTCTCCAGGGGGTGCACCCATAGGTACTTGGAATAGGTGTCAATCACGACGAAAATATAATTGAAGTTTTTATTGGCTTTGGAGTATTTCTGAAGATCAGCCAAGTCCATCTGCCACAGATCGTCGAGTCCTTTGATGATGGTACGTCTGCGACGAAAATTCCTTCTGGCTGGAGCATGGAGCTCATCAACCAATTGTTTATTCTCAGATGATGATGATGACGTCATTTCGCTAATGGCGGAGTCAATACACTAACTGCACTGGGCGTTACACCTTCTACTTAAGAGGCTGGAATATCAACTATTTCCAGTGCCAATTCATCCAAGCGTTTCTTGGTATTTTCATGCTTTTTCATTGAAAGTGACATGAATTTCATCACTCGAATATCCAAGGATGTTAGATTGCTTTTGGTGGTGTCCAGCTCGTCTTTGAGTTTGTGTATGACGTCATCTTTGAGCTTCTGTATGCCGTCATCAACGTATTTTTTGTTGACAACATCATTGGCGTTTCCACTTTACATATTTTCACATGTTCAGCATCAATGTCCCCATTTGTCGTATAGTTGAGTATAACACCAGGAAAATGGTAGGGCTGCTGCTGCTGCCGTGCACGGCGAGCTGACGAAGTTGACCGAACTTGTTGATGCTCATGATGCGACTGTGGCATGCAAAAAACGTCTACGCTTTTATTTATCGAATATAGCCTGCTTTTCTCAATTCATTGATGATGGACACGATCTCGTTGTCGGTAGAGGTGCTGCCGGCATTTTTGGCGGCTACCAGAAGCCTATACCTGTCAACGAGCTCGTTCACATCGTCTCAGTACACGTATTCTATGGGTTTCGTGTTGTATTTCAACTGATCTGGGATACCACCGCCGTCGGTGATACGATCTCGGCCTCGACCTCCACTACCACCACCACCAATTTTTGATTGAGGATCTTTGAACATTGTTCGAATCAACTGTTCGTATTTGGCAGTCTGGGATGGATTCAACCTACCTCGCGCATCTACATGCGCACCTGTAGCTGTCAAAATTTGCTTGTATGCCACCAAATTGGCTTTAGCGTATTTGGGATTTTTGTAGAGAATCAAACTATATAGTTCCGGAGTGCCCTCGTATGTTAAACCATCAATGCAAATGTCCCCCGTATCTTTGTCGAAGTCCATCAGCTTTCTACCGAGCAACCATTGCGCTCTTGGTTTGTCGTTGATGGGGCCTTAATTCACATCTATTTTGCCGGATTTGGCGCGATGTTCATTCACGAATTCAGTTGCTACTTCAGAATAAACTTCCAAGTAGTCATCCTCATCATCATCATCATAATCACCATCATCTGTGTGGTAGCTTTCTTCGTCTTCTTCCTTTTTCATAAAGTCTGGAGTCGATGGTGTCGACGGTTCCTGTTTCTCTCCTTTTTTCACTGTCAGTCGTGATCGCTTAGTGAGTGGCGGCACTGCTGCACTCAATCTTTTCAGCGGTACCGTAATGGGTTTAAATAATTTACTCAGTGCTTCATCATGCTCGGATTTTTCGAGTTTCAGACTCGGATACATTTTTCGCACAATTTTCGACAACTGATTGACTTGACGTTTGCGTTCAGCTTTAGCAATCTCTGTCTCGATGCGGGGTGATGTGGTCGGCGCCATGGCTTCAGTACGAATGCCGTGCCACCTCGCATTACATTTGTATATATTTATCAAAGCCCAGGCGGTAGCGCCCTTTATTCACATCAAAGTCTTTGACAATGACCAAAGATCCGAATTTTTCCTTCCAACAGGCGGCGCACATGTGGCAAAATTCCTCATAGGTGTAATCCGGAGAGGCGTGCTCGTCGAAGGCGTGTTTCAAATTCATATCGTCTTGCCGAAATAGCACTATAATATTGCAATTGTCCCTGATCAGCTGTTTGGGTATTTTCGAGTAGGTTTGACACAAGTAGGTTGGGTCAATACCCTTGTGACGTGCCATGGCATAGAACTCTCTGATTTTATTCTGTTTGTCACACGCCACATCGTCAAATATGAAAATTGAGTTTTCTTTCGCCTTTGACAGATCGATTACCTCGTCCTTGTCCCTGTATGGAAAATAACCTACGCCCTTGACTTGTTTGAGTACATCGTGCAGCAGCTGATATTTAGAATGGTACAGCGACTTTGAATAAACGTAAACATTCTCGAAGCGTGCTCCGTTCGGGCTGAACAGTAGTCTGAGTACAGCGTTGGTCTTGCCACCTCCGCTGGGGCCACAAAATATCGCTCGAAATGAATTCGGTAGCAAGGAGCTGTGTTTACGTATACCGTCGTCGTCACCGCCAATACCTCCTCCACCTATGGTATCCGAATTGACTATTTCCAGAGCCGGCTCTTGTTGCACCACTTTCATGATTGAGGTGATTGATTTTTTGCTGAAGTGTGTGTGTGTGAGTGACCACGCCCACATCTGACATTCGAATGACATTTTGAGTGGAGTACAGTTATGTAAGTAGGTGCGAAACATCATTCGCGTCAGTTTCATGCTGACTGTCGAGCACGAAGGTCGTGGAGTGGTGAACTCTCTGATTAATCATCTGCCATTTGAGCTTCATTTGCCTGGATACCAGTACTGTGGACCAGATACCAAACTACAGAAGAGATTGGCACGCGGAGACCCTGGTGTGAACCCTTTGGATTCGGCTTGTAAGACTCACGATATTGCATACTCGCAAAACAAGTCTTTGAAGGAGAGACACAAGGCCGACTGGGCGCTGGAAAATCGAGCTTGGGAACGTGTCAAATCAAAAGACGCCAAATTTGGTGAGAAAGCTGCTGCTTGGCTGGTCACCACAACCATGAAGGCGAAACGTAATTTGGGAATGGGTCTGAAGAAGAAAAAGACTGCTGCTGCTGCAAAGCCAAAGTCTTTCCGTCGAGATGTGAATAGGAAAATCACCAAGACTCTGCGAAAAACACTGAAACCTGATCAGCTGAAAGATTTGAGTGCGAAGGCTCTGCGAAAATCCTCCTTGGTGGCACTGCGTGCTGCCCTTGCTCAAGTGAAAATATTGGGTGGCCGCAAAATAATCAGAGTACCCCGAATAATACCGTTCGAAGCGAAAAGCGGTGGTGTGCTGCCTCTGCTTCCGATATTCGCCGCTCTGGGAGCGCTGGGCTCGTTGACAGGCAGTGCCAGCACCATAGCCAGGACCATCATCTCCTCGGCCAATGCCAAAATGAAATAGGAGGAAGACAAGCGTCATAATACCGCAATGGCTCTGGTGATGACAACAAAAATGTAGGAGGTTCCGGTTTGTTTCTGCGCAAGACCGCTAAAGGCGGCTACGGTTTGTTTCTCAAGAAGAAATTTTCAAAAAACTACCGCTGAAGCTGCCCAATAGAGCGTTGTACGATGAGAAATTACTTAAATATGTGAAACGTCTGAAAATATCAGACTGATGATCATGATGTCTTTGAGCATAAAAGTGCAGAGGGTGCTGGCATCAATTCAGTCGCGCAGACGTAGTCGAAGAGAGCAGACGCACACACTCTGTCTCACTCCAGCATACACTTTCTCCAATCGCAAGGACATCATGTTATCAAGACAAGTGTTCGACGTGTACAATCATCCAAAGTTCGACGAATCCATCAACAGAGTTGAGACTCGAACGCACCACCCGTACGTCAAGTCTTTTCAAAATAATGACATCATCGAAATTGTCATTCAGCAGAGCGATGTGTGGATACTGATGAACGATGGCCTTGTGTGCATAGGGGCCTCTCTGACTCGTACCGCAGGAACGGGCAATGTTATATTTATCAATAATGCCGACGCATACCTTTTCGAGGCCATCTACTATGAAATCAATGGCAAAGAGGTGGACTCTGTTCGATCGCCGGGTATAGTGAGCACCCTTCGCGGCTATACTTGTTACGAGGAAAATGATGTGCGACACTTGAGCACAGCCGGCTGGACCTATCCTGGCGGAACGGTTCACAACGCCCCCGACGGTTCGTTCGCCATGTGGATCCCGCTTAAGCATTTGTTGGGCATATTCCATGACTATAGATATGCCACCATTGGACGACATTGCATTCGCTTAGTGAGAAGTAGAAATGATAATAATTGCATGCTGATAGAGGAGGTGGCGAATCCAGTAGTCGAAGCCACCACAGCCACACTGACGATCACGAGCGTTGTACTCAGAGTCAAACATGTGGTGCCCAATGACGACATTCGTCTGAAATTGCTGCAGTCCATCAAAACAGACGCTCCTGTAGTGATTTCGTATCGCAAGTGGGACATACACGAGTTACCTGCACTCACTCAGGGTTCCACCAAGGAAGTTTGGGCTGTGAAAACTTGCACGGCCATGGAGAGTCTCCGATTCGTTATTGTGGCCTTCCAAACAAATTGGATTGGCTATGCGGTTTGAGATGCATCCTATTTCGATCACATCGACATCAGCGACATACGTCTAACCATGAACAGCGATACTTACCCGCATGAACGTATGCACTTGGAATTCAACAGAAACAACTTTGTCGAAGCCCATCGAGCCTACACGGAAATCTATTCGAGCTATGCCAATTGTCCGAAGAAGCGCCCTCTACTCGATTACGGAGCATTCAAAAGCAGAGCGACCGTGTTCGTAATAGATTGTTCCCGCAGAGCGGAATTCATGAAATCCTCCACTGTCGATGTCAAACTTGACATCGAGGCCAGAGTCGGATTTCCCGCCAATAATCGAGCCTATTGCATCATCATTCACGACTGTATGCTGGAACACTTGCCCTTGAGCGAGATTGTACGCTGTCTGTCATAAAAAAAGTGACATACAGTAAGAGCAGTAAGTGGTGGGGGAATCCACTCTTTGTTTGTGTGTATGTATGTAATGCAGGCATCGACAGGTCGAGAGCGTCAGTTGTGAGCCAAACGTTCAGTTGTTCAGTCGGTGTTTAATCTCGCTCTCTCTCCGAGTGTGTGTCTCTCAGTTAATCAAAGCAGTGAATCAGTTCAATCATCAATCATCAATCATCAAACAAACAAAAACGCAACAAGATGAAACTCGTAGCCTGTGACATTCAGGGTTTCACTGTGGACGGTGAATTCCAACCCAAAGAGCTTGCCATCACCGACGGGCATCGATGTGTGGTCTCATCGTCGATATTGCGGCTACTACAAGTACAGTCGTCACAACGCCTCCACCGACACTCGAGAAGCAAAGCCCGCTCTGTTTGAATCATATAGCATCCGGAGAAATAGAAGTGCATTGTGCCGTGAGACACTGTTTCGATATCTGGCAATGGATATCGTCACACGGCCCCACGGCGATCACGACGACGACGACCACGACACTACTATCAATCGGCACTTGCAAAATTTGCGCGAGCTCAAGGCGCACATAGCAGAGTACGAGCACAAGCTGTGTATTTTCAAACGCTTCCAAAATATGCAAATTAACGATGGTAAATGGATGGGGCAGCAGCAGCAGCAGCATTCACCGATCCACCACGTTCCGCCGCCGTCGCCGCTAGTACCAAGTCCATGACGTCAGCCACACCAAGACTAGCCGAAAACACACGAAATATTATTATTCATATTGTATTATTATCCATATTGAATTATTATTGTTATTATTATTATGTATTAATTGATGTATAAAACCAATTTTTCTCGATTTACTTTGCGGATCGAATGAATGAGAGAGAGAGAGACTGAAAGAAATACGAGACATGTACATTGAGCAATGGTCTATATGTGTGTGTGTTCCTCTCAGTGTATATATCTGAGTGACATATACGCTGTTTCTTAGTGTACATTGAGCTGTCGTCACGATGACAACAAATTATATAATTCTAGCAGCCGTTCTGTCGAACGTACTGTATATTAGCCCGCCATATGAGTACGGTGAGGTATTGGTATCCTATTTGCACGACGATGATTCGAGTACTTCGAATTGGACGAAAATGACTCAGGCGCTAGTCAATGATGGATATTTGCCTGTGTTGAGAGCCGAAATCCCGATGAACACCTCATCGTACAGACTGCGGAAGATTTATACAAATCTCACCTATAGCGATACGCAGTGGTTTCTGCTGAAGATGTCTTGCCCCTCTAGCAACAGCACTTCGAGACCATCGTCGACGTCCCACCCAACTACCCAACCCGTGGAGGTCAAGATGCAAGCCCCTGCTACTGCTGCTGCTGCTGATCGAGAAAGTAAGGATCCCAAATGCGAGCTGCCGCCGCCGCCAACACTGCACGATTGGTTTATGTTTTTCGTGTCAATCGTTCTAAGTGTTCAAATATCCGAATCCATATATAGGTTTATTAAATCCATGCATCAAAAATATTTTTTAATCGATAATGATAATGTATTTTCATACTACGCCACTGGCACTGAAGTGTAATTTTTTATGTGAAAAATAAATGTATTCTTCTCGAACTGACGTTATTCATTTCAATAAATGCAAACAGACAAAGACAGACATACAATGCCATGGGTTAGAGTGAGACATTTAAAATGCCTTGAATCGATCAATTTGGCTTCAAACTCGACTCTCTTATCTCTTCCTGGAAAACAAACATCTGAGACGGTAAACAACTCAAAGGTCAATTTAGCTCGAGCAGCGTAAACAAACACCGGATGTGCGATTAAATCTGAAAAACAAATTCAAGGTCAAAAATGGATCATCGTCGTGTTTACTGAGAATTTCGTTCAACTAGAGAGAGCAGACAGTGAACATTCAAGATACGTGCCTTATCGCTATTTCACGGCGGCAGAGACGTATTTTTTTTCATTTGGAATTCCATTCGAAAGCGAGTGAATTAATAAGTCCATCATAATTTTCTGTTGTGTGAGTGTGTGCTAAGACAGTAGACATTTTTTCATATTTAATTTTTTCGTTTTGTCAATTTAGGTGGCGGCGGCCATGTCTTTTTCTTTTCCAGCCAATTGCTCTCAACGAATCACGTGACGTTTTTTTCTCTTCCAGCCAATTGCTCTCAGCGAATCACGTGAGGGACGTTTTTTTCATAACTTCCGCCATCGCCGCCATGTTTTTTTGCCTTCCGCTCCATCGCCGCCATATTTTTTTGCCTTCCGCTCCATCGCCGCCATGTTTTTTTGCCTTCCGCTCCATCTCCGCCATGTTTTTTTGCCTTCCGGTCCATCGCCGCCATGTATTTTGCCTTCCGCTCCATCGCCGCCATGTTTTTTGCCTTCCGCTCCATCGCCGAAATGTATTTTTGCCTTCCGCTCCATCGCCGCCATGTTTTTATGCAGGGACGTTTTTTTCATAACTTCCGCCATCGCCGCCATGTTTTTTCCCTTCACCCTCCACCAACGGCAAGAACTCGATGGACGCGGCCATCGAGAGATTCACCATGTGGAGCAACATTATTACTGGGACAAGAAAGTGTCCCAGATGCAGTGTTGTTCATCTACTACTATATAACTAGTAGTTTTCTAAAAAAGTGCCAATATTGTTTTGTTCGTTTTAAAATTGTGTTTTTCGTTAACTAGCTGTCATTCCCCTACGAACGACAACCCTCAGAAGTCGAAACTTGTGGGAGCCAAGGATTAACGAAGTTTTACCTTTTAACGTGCGATTCCTAGCACGAGACCAGTGACCATGCTGGGAATCGAACCCACACCCCTCTGATCGATAGGCTAGCACTCTACCATCATGACCACTGCGGCCCATATACCCATATGCCTTTAGCATTCTTAAGTAATTCGTCTCGTCAGTGGTGTCTTTCTTACGAACTCTCCCACTTCTCTGGACACAAGACTTGTTTAATTGAAACGGATCTGATTAATTCGAAGTTCTCAAACCATTTGAAGTACATATCAAATCTATATGTATACGTCTTAACACTACTTCGCTACGGGACCATCTTGGTGTATTTGACATAACACACACTTCACTTAGAAATATGTCAAGTCATTCGTCCCATTGGTGATGTCTTTCTCACGAACTTGCTCACTTCTCTGAAAACAAGAATTGTTTAATTGAAACCGATCTGATTAGTTCCATATTCTCATCCATTTCAAGTATGTAAATATGTCGAGTCATCTTGATACTATCTTCAGCATTTTGAAGTTATTTTTTTTTACGGAAATCTTGTTCACGAACTCGATTACTTCTCTTAAATACTCGAAGACGTGTTTAATTGAGGTCATCCCACTAACTTGAATGTTTCAATAAGATTTTTCAGTATTCAACTTTGTATGAATTTGCAAAAGTAATCGACAAGTGGCAATTATAACCGCGATGTTAGTTTGGCTTTTACCTAATAGGTGCTGCTGTATCATCCTCCAGTCCAGGTATGACGTGATCAGACTCTAATTTCCAGAACATTCTGAGCTGTTCGATTTCAAACTCTATTCAAATGATGAATGCAAAGGGAGATAGACATAAAATCCAATGGTATAAAGTAAGGTGATATACAGACCCAGAATCGGTTGATTTGGTCTCAAAATCCGATTGGTTTTGTTTATAATGGTGTTCGATTGCATCATCACATGATCGAGAATTATTTGGAATGCAAATATGGTAATAAACAAATTTCTGTACCAAATTCATTCACAAACACTTAAGAAATTCGCATACTCATTTCAACTTCCGATTTTTGCAAACGAATTCTCGGAATACGAAATTCTCTTAAAAAAATCATTGTTAATGGCGTATTTAGGAAATAGCAATGACAAATATGTATCAACTCGAGCATTCATAATGTTCCAGCTACTGGACTTATTTCTGCTATGCCAGCAATACCTACCTGCTTGAAATCGTTGACCACGCATAGATATGAATGTTAAGATGGTGAATAAACTCAAATTTTATGCGGATAAATACTTGGAGTTTGTTTGTATCTTTGGCAAAAATTCTCGACATAATACTTGTTTAATTAAAACCGATCTGATTAACTCCCGCTCATTGCAAGTATGCGCCAAATTCACATAGTATTTTGATAATAAAATAAATATATATATATAATGTCTGAACGTTCGATTATTACCTACCGAGCTCTCATGAAGCGGTTTGAGACTATTTATACAGGGTGTACTCACGAAAACTGACGGATTTCAATATATCAACTATTCCAATATGCTAATATAAACAACTGTAAGTCAGAATATACACTCGTGAGAAACATGCATTCTCTCAAACACTTGGGCTTGTATTTTAGATTTTTCGCACCCGCCAAAAAAATCCCGGTAATTTCTAAAAAATCGTATCGCACGGGTGTGGTGGAGGTAAGAGGACCAAACGTTCCATTTTACGACTTACCAAACATGTCACCGCCACCCGTCATCCCTCTCAAATGTCGATTCGATTGCATACAAGCTGAGGAAATTCTTTCGCAACGAAACTTGCCAAGGAACTGACTGGTTTTTGCTCCAATCGCCAGCATCTCAGGTGGTGGAGGAGGTGACCCCTTGCACGGTGCCTGCAGTGCCCCGAGTAACGACGACGACGTCAGGATGCCCTACAGACGCCTACGATGGATTGTTGTTTTTTGTATCTTTAGCACTCATATGTCAACTGGGCGAATCATTGTACAAGCTGTTGCAATCAATTCAATAAAAATACATATTCAACAATTCGAACAAAGAAGGTGAATATTACCATGGCACTAAAAAGTAATTTTTATTTGAAAATATAAATGTATTTTTCTCGAACTAACGTTATTCATTTCAATAAATGCGAACAGACAAAGACAAAGAGTGAGATACTTAAAATGCTTTGAATCGATCAATTTGGCTTCAAACTAAACTTTCTTATCTCTGCTGACTCATCATTTTCCTGGAAAATCAACATCTGACTGTCTTGAGTCACACAACGGCAGCTGATGTGTGCATTATTCTTGGAATTTCATTCATATCGAGACAGTAAACAAGTCGAAGGTCAAATCGTAATTTCTGAGAATTTAGATCGAGACAGAGAGGGAGTAAACAAACACCGGATGTGTCTTGTCACTGTTTACGAATACAGTGCGCAGAGACGTATCAGTCTTGGCATTTCATTCGAGAGAGTGAAGAAATAGTTTTATAATTTTCTGTGTTCTAAGAGTGACAGAAATTTTTCATATATCTGTTGTGTCAATTTGGCGGCGGCTATTTTTTTTTCTACACATCGAATCACATGACGTTTTTATCTCTTCCAGCCAATTGCTCTCAGCGAATCACGTGAGGGGACGTTTTTTTCATAACTTCCAGTAAATTGCTTTCAGCGAATCATGTGAGGGGACATTTTTTCATATCGCCACCATTTTTTTTTGCCTTCCGCTCCATCGCCGCCATGTTTTTTTTGCAGAAAACACGCGCACCACTAAGGGTGAAACGCAGTTGACCACCCCCCACCCCCGAAACTCTCCGGCGAACACGTCATCTTCTTCAGCAACCCTCCACCAATGGCGAGAACTCGATGGACGCGGCCATCGAGAGATAAATCCCCGTGTGGAGCAACCTATGTTCTGGGAGATGAAAGAAAATAGGTTGCCATACTACCATAAAATTTGTAAAAAAAATCAGGTACCAGTCTCTTTTTTCATTTAAGGAAATTTCAAGTTTGTTTACTTTATATCATGAAAAAACACGAGCAATCAAGAATAAATTCAAAATAGCAAATTTCAAAAATTCAATGAAATGAAAGTATCTCTTCTTTCACCCTGTTAAAAATATTTTCAGAAAAATGGTACGTTTGAATTTCAAATTGTATACCGGATATATGGTAGCAGTACGCTTGACCCTCACTCTCCTCACAAATATTCAACTCCACTAATTGCTCTATAAAAAATATGAAAGAATAAAAGAAATTTTTAATTGTTAAAAAAAATCTAATATTATTCGGGCCCCACGTTGGGCGCCAATTTGTATCCATTCAAATTTCTTTGATAATTTGTTACAAACGTGCCGTTAGCTTTTTAGTCAGTTTCAGCATGTAGCCGTGGGTTATAAGTGGGTTATTAAAAAAATTTAAATAGGCAATTTTATCAGTAAAATTTCCCAGGAGCCACTTGATTTATTCACTATGATGTTGTAGTCTTATCTAAAGCAAGAAAAATAAAAACTAATGTAATCGGTGTTATTCCGATGGAATTTAATATGTTGTGAAATTAGCAAACCTGCGGAAAAGAAAGGAATTAAACTCACATACCCTAGAATATCAAATTTATTATGGATCGATTCGATATAAAAATAAGTGTACCCACACTTTACGGATCGATTCGATATGAAAATAAGTATACCCACACTATCCAGTGAAGATATGAATGAATAAAATTTCTGCTAAACACAGCAGCACCAACTCATGATGAAACAAATATCAAAGTTACTCTAAGCAACATGTATCATAAAATGACGAAACAAATATAGAAGTTATTCCATAATAACGAAATCAGTACTATTATTTACTTCCCCCTTATAAATCAACCCCTACCTGAAACAAACAACACTTTGTCTCAAACCTGTACTAACTAATAATATCAAAATTGTTTACATAGGAGTTTCGTTACTCCGTGAAATAATTGTAATAAGCTTGTATATAATATCAAAAAGAGATACTGTATCTTATAGTGTTATTTCAACCTATATATTAAGCGTTCGATCAGTACTGGACGTAAGCTGTACAGATCTAGTACATCTAACTTTTAGTTACACAATGATGGTATTTGAATATGTCTGTAAATGAAAAAGAGGAGAATGATAGATGTTAAATATATTTAAATTCTGGCCTGAATACTACTGGTGTGTTCTCCCACGATGACTATGATGAAGGTGCATGTAGATAGGAAGATTTGAGGGTTCGTCACTTCAGTCCAGTTTGGGAAAACTAGAAGATCCTACTACTGGGATATAACTGATAACTGGGCACATCTCTGGTTCACCTAACAATCTCAGCTTGAATTCGGGAAGAAACATGGATCATACCCCACCGGTTACAGAAACTTTCAAGTGTAATGACTACTTTGTAGCCCTCACAATTACCCTAGAGAAATACGAGTTATTTCTAGTTATAAATAAAGTTTATTATTACTCAGCTCTCTCGGAGGGTAACTAAAAAATTGAATTGGAAAGATATTTAGAAAAAGGAAGCAAACCTCAGAAATTTGTAATGGCTGACAGTATGGCTTTCTCAGCTGCGACGTCACCTCGTGGGTCACCTTTTCCTCCATGTCAGAGTTCAGCATCGGCAGTCAAACTGTCTACAGGTGTTCGGGCTAGATAAAAATTTGCGATTAGTGAAATTCGAGTGGTATTAATCAGAATTGTGCATCAAATATACAATTTATAGTAATACTTGTGAGAGTGCCATATAAATAACCTGTATTTTATTATATCATAAAAACGTAGATTAGTATCAAGGAAGTTAGAATGGACGAAGCAGCGGGCGGCACAGGACCGCCTGATGGAGTGCAAAAAGTGCTAACAGAAGAGACAGAAAAACGAAGTCCAACTATGATCGACCTAGACAATAGATATAGATCAGGAGATAAAGGTCCGTATTACGTTTTGTAGAGCATAAGGATAAAAATATCGGAAGATTGTTTCCCATAAAAGTAGGTCACTTTTTGATGGTTCATAACCAATTTAAGAGTAACGTTATCGATATCAAAGCTGTAGGAATTAATAGGGTTAAAGTTATTTTCTCTTCTATCGAAGCAGCCAATAATCTTATAAATCACGTGAACTACCTCCGAATGTACAAATTAATCTAGTTAATTTCGTGGTTGAACTATACATTCATCCAGTGGTTCAATGTTTCAAATGTAAATCTAAAGAACAACGCTGTCGTAATTGCTCTAAAACTCATCTAGAAAATGAATAATGCCAGGAAGAATCATTCTGTATATATTGCAGAAGTAATGATCACACTTCCATATCTAAAAAGTGCTCTCAGTTTTCTCGTCAGAAAGGAATTAAAAAATTGATGGCCCAAGAGTCGTCTTCATTCAAAGAAGCTGAAGTATTATTCGATAATCCCTCATACATTAAAGTATTTACTAATAATAGATTCTCAATTCTAAATAATCTACAAAATTTTCCCACTTTTCCTTTCACTCAATCACATTCATCACAGGTCAACTTCGTTCACAAACCTGTCCGAAGTCCATCTTTCACTACACTGAATAATCCAAAAAAAAACGGAAATAAAACACCCCTCCCTTATCAACTACTCCTCTCAATAAAAATCCTCATCCATTTCAGTCACAACCAATAATACCAAACCCATACAGAGAAGAATTCATGCAAAGAAAAGCTTGTAACAAAAATATCCCATTTTATTAATGGGGTATTTGAAAAAATCCAAATGAAGTAAACAATATTGAAGAATACACAGAGCAATTTGTCAGAGATGATGTAAGTGAAATATTCAATACTGAAAATAGTACAGATATAATAACCTCAAGTGATAATGACTCCACGTATTAACAAAAAAATACAAATATTACAATGGAATTGTCGATCTTTTAATAAAAATTGGGCAAACTTGCAGAATTATTTAAATACATCACCAACTGACATAATCATTTTATCAGAAACATGGAAAAAGCCTACTCTAAATTTATCAATGAATGGATACAATACAGTTCACAAAGAACGTCCGAATGGAATAGTTGGCGTAGCTATCATGATTTCCATGGAAAATATATTTCGTAATATCACATTGAAAAAAAATTATAATAAATACATTGAAATTTGTGCGGTATACAAAGAGCAGATCAACATCTCTGTTATGTTAATTTATAAACCACCAGATGCACGTGTTAAAAGAAAAGACTGGGAAAACATATTTTCCCAATTTCAAAGTCCAGTTTTATTTTGTGGGGATTTCAACTGTCATGCAACATTATGGGGCTCAAATAATGATACGGTAAGTGGTAGGGAATTAGTCGAAGCAATCGATAACTACCCAATTTTGATCAATTTTGAAGTTGATATTCTGCCTGGCAAAATCAACCCTTCAGCAAAATGGAACGAAAAATCTGCCAACTGGGAAAGTTTTCAGTTACATTTAGCAAACTTCGATTTTGAAGCTACAGAAAACAACGAAAGAACGAATAACAAATGTTCTTATTTCTTGGAAACTATGACGAAAGCAGCCTCCTTGTCAATGACCGAGAAATTGCCATTTCAACCCCCCATCTCTCGACCATTATGGTGGGATGGGGAATGTACTCGAATCTCTAAACAACGAAAAGAGAAATTATCAAATTACAAAACTCTGTCAAATTATGATAATTATCTGGAACACAAAAAATATTGAGGCTAACACTAAATTGATATTTAAAAAAAAAGTCATTAGGTTGCTGGGTCACATTCATTAATGGTTAAATAAAAGTACTAGCCCCACTAAAATATATTGATTCATGAAAAAAATGCCAAACAAAAATTATCAGGTAGGTAGGACAACATTGCATCAGGAATTGATCGATAAACTTTTGAATAATCTTGCCCTAAGTTTTGCTTTGAACACTCCTATCAGAATAAACAAGCGAAATAGGAATTCTGCACATGAGAATTTTTATGAAAACTTCACGGTGGAAGAACTGGAGAATGCCATTAAATTAACTAATAGTTCATCGCCAGTTATCGACAGTATCACATACAAGATGATTGTTTTACTCCCTATGGATGCGAAGCAATATTTATTGAAAATTTTTGATGATTGGTGGGTGAAAAGTGAATTTTCAAAAAAAATATTATAACATTTATTGCAAAACCAGGTAAGGATAAAACACTACCCTTCTTATACAGGCCTATTGCCCTCATGTCATGCTTAACAAAGATTTTTGAGAGGATGTTAAAATTAAGATTGGAATTACATTTGGAAAGAAATCATCTACTTCCAGGTACTCAGTTCGGATATTGAAGAGGTTTGGGCACATTTTATGCCGTAGCACATATAGTTACTGATAACCAAAACAATTTTTCTGATAATATGATATTAACATGCTTTTTCTTGGACCTGAAAGGGGCATACGATTCTGTGTCGAGGAGAAGTTGAATCACTTTGGTATCGATATAAAGGCTGCGGTCAGGATTATCGAACTATATCGTGAGAGACAACTTTTTGTGAGAGATTCTCACAACGTCTTGTATGGACTTAGAATTGTTTCTCAAGGATTACCGCAGGGATCAGTGATGAGCCCCATTTTATTCAACGTTTACACAGCAGAATTACATCACATGTTTGATAATTCAATCAAAGTCATACATTATGCAGATGATTTCTGTATATACACCGTTCGTAAGTCATATCGTGAATGTGTATCGGACCTAAAATGCATAATGTACTGCTCACACAATTGGCTCACACAACATGATTTCACAAATTATGTATCACATTTTTCACCAGACTTCGTCTCTCTACTCCAAATATCAAAAGATTATGTGGTAGCGATATATCAGTGAAGCATAAGCATAAGTATCTAGGTATGGTTTTTGACAGAAAACTTACCTGGACGTCTCATATCAAGCATGTGCAAAAAAAATGTGAAAAAGGTATAAACATGTTGAGGTGTGTAGGTAAAACTAAGCAAGGTGTAGATCCAAAAATAGCACTGATGTTTTATAGGGCCTATATACGCTCTATCGTCGACTATGGATGTGTGTTGTATGGTTCATCATCTTCCACAAATTTGACCTGTATAGATAGAATTCAATATAGAGGAATTAGAATATGTATAGGAGCAATATGATCTTCACCATGTCCTGCAATTCTAGCTGAGGCACAAGAGCCACCTCTAAATATAAGAAGACAATTCTTGGCATGCAAGATGTTAGTCAAAAAAATTGGGTTCTCATCAGATGGGTTCACAGACAAAGTATGTGGTCATCTGTAGAGAATTGAAATAATAAATATTGAAGAATAAAAAATAGCCCACCTCTTGCAGAAGCCTTTATAGAGAAGAAGTCTATTGGATACTTGCAACAATCCTCTTTATAATCTTAACTTACCAGAAATAGAACTCAAGCCCATTGTAATATTTCCCCGATATTCGGAACTTCCTAGTGTTAATAATAACCTCTTGAAATCTTTGCTAAGTGACTCTAATCCTAATATAGAAATTATATACACTGATGGCTCCAAAATTGAATTAGGCACTGGATGTGCGTTTCATCCAACAAAGTAGCATTACTTTGGATAACGAGCAACAGTGTGAGCGAATCAATTATCTTGTCAGACTCTAAATCGGCACTAGATCCAATCATAAAAAAATATCATAATGTATTGCTTTGCAACATCAGAAGACACATATATACTATCATTTCTTCGTCAGGTACAGTTAGATTCATTTAAGTAAAAGGCCATGCAGGAATGATAGGCAATGAGTTGGCCGATCGCGCAGCTAAAGAAGCTCCTCTGTTAGGTGTGAAAGAAAACACATATACCTCTCTAGACTTGATAGCTCACTCAAAACGAATTCAAAAAGACAAATGGCGAGAAATTTGGCATAACTATACAATTAAATCTAATAATCCTTATACTTTGATTCACCCCATTCTTCCCAAGATAACTCCTTATACTGAGTTATATACCGTACCCAAATTTTATGCCGCCACAATAACACGGCTCAAACTTAATCACGGAAGTTTTCCCGCACATTTATTTCAAATAGGCGCACACCATAGTGGCTTACATGTGATGATAACTCTGTAGCTGATTTGAACCATTTATTTTTTGCATGTAAAAACCATGCTCATAAAACACAAAGCCTAATGTTCACACTAACATCCCTCAATATCCAACTCCCTGTAAACATCACAAGCCTTCTAGCCATGGACAACAAGTTGATCTGTGATGAACTCATTAAGTTTGTTATAAAAAGTAAAATAACTATATGATTGATTTCTCATACCCTCTGTGGCAAAAGGATAACTCCAATGCCATCTCTCGCTTTCTCTCTCACACACACACACACACACACACACACACACACACACACACACACACACACACACACACACACACACACACACACACACACACACACACACACACACACACACACACACACACACACATCGGCCAATAACTTGAATCACCTTCACAGCAGTAAATTATTTCTCGAGAGAAAATTTTTCTTGGAGACACCGAAGGTGAACTTCACTTCCTCTCGACACCGGCCAAGAATGCCAAAATGGGCTATGGATTCGTTCATCGACCGAGAGATTGAGAATTTGGTACGTGGAATGCCTTATATCTTTCACTGTCTCAGTTTGTGAAAGAAACACCCTACAATTTGGAAGTAAAACAAATTTTTCTACAGGAATGACTGCTATCTCATGGCTTAACTTGCTGAGGCTGACTATAATCATTATTTGAAGTTCAAGAAGAAAACTGCAATGTTATTTGAATTCACAAACGAGAACTGTAACTAGTTTGACTTAAAATATTTGAGAAAACGAACGTTACAAAATAATACTCTGTTTTCTCATCTAGATTCCATCTAATGCTGAAAATGAAACTGAAATAGCCTGCCTCAATAGCATCGAACACCATAAAACTTCAAGTTGGATTTTTCAATGCAGTAGGCCTACCTACCTACCACTAATTTCAGAAGACATTAATATACATTCCAGGTGGTTGGTACTCGAATTTTGACACCTACCATGTAGGGTCTATCATGGTTGAGTAGTGTAGGCCTGTTTTTGTTCCGTACCTTCTTAGTTTTTTTAGTATTGTTTAGAGAAGTGGATGATATAAATGTTAAAATTGTTATATCCGTCAACCGGCTGCACCCATACGAGCAACCCCCGGAAAGCAGAGACTTGTGCGAGCTAGGGAAGATGTAGCCATTCACTTTCAACGTGTGATGCTATGCACGGATACCCAGAAATATGTGTTCCTTACTATACTGACCGGCAGAAAAAGTGGAACAGCAACCTAATTGGTTATAATTTGTACTGTACCACTTTTTATGCCGGTCAGTATAGTTTATCTGGCTAACATTAGGTCAAACAAAAAAGGATCTCCGAATACCCCAGTCTGAATTGAGCTCAGATCTCCTAGATTCTTGAGGAGTCATGGAATCTTCTAGAGGACTGCGTTACTCATTCCACAGGTGGTTCAGTAGCCTGTTCATAAGCTTTGCCTATTGCCGAATATTGTTGCAGAATGACACTATTCGCTTCTTTAGTTCACTGAAATAATTATTGTTGGAGATATACAAAGTTTTGGTGTATTGAAAAAGTTGTTTCTATTCATCCATAAAATATTCAATCGGAGTGTAAACTTCCTAGATATTGTTGAACAAGAAATACTGAAGTCTTTAAGGTTTCTTCGACAAACTATAGCCAAAGTGAATTTGTTGATAGAATCTGTTTTTGGTAAATAAAAAAAAATCAATCAAAAAATCAGTCAAAAATTATTTTCAGATATATTAGGATTAGTAAAACTAATATTTATATAGATAGCACCAATAATTGCCACTTTGAGGATTCCGTTTTGACTGTGATATTGAAAAAAATATCGATATGGCTATAATAGTCGTTGAAAATTGATCTCTAGATTAGTGGTATTGCATGATTAGTGCAGAAAGAGCTCTAGTAAAGTTTTAAAATGCAATGAAAAGTTGTCATGTTGATTCACCGATTCACCAATTGTTGCCATAGCAATTACTGAAATTCACCAATGATTGTCATATGTCCCACCCAATAACTGCCATCAAATTTCTGATATATTTTATGTAAAGGACCTTATGAATAATGATGATATGATCAGATATAAAAAAGATTATAACTATTTATCCAACTTTGGGGTACGGTAAGTTTACTGAGAGTCAGGTTGTTCATAGAAAACAGTTCATTACCACACAAAATTATTGGACCATTAAATATGTAGTTCATGTGAACAATATCTGTGTCCTCTTTTTGTGGCCATACAAATCAAATTTCGGTTCTTTCTTTGGGAAATTTTATTTAAACCTTTTTCTTTTCTATGGTAATCACTCGCCCTATATGAAATTACTCCTGATAAAAACAGAATAATATTTTTCAATTCAAGCCGCAGTCAGAGCTTAGATTTTTTCAATTTTATATCACCGATTAAATTGTTGAAATCCCGTTGCTTGACTGAGGTGAGTCTTGCACGATTCACTGTTGCGTTCAAATCAACAGTGCTGCTCCTAAGGTGGCGTATGGAGTAACACAGCCTACCCAGAACACATAGTGGCTAATGATCTTAGTAATCGATGCCACTATTAACACCCAAAGAAGAAAAATAAAAAAATTGTTCAATTTAAATATTAATGGTGGTAGAGGTCGAAGCATAAACTTCTTCTACAGTATCAGATTTCATTTTTGAAGACTCTTCGTACATTATCTTTAGTTATCATTACTTTCTAATGATATACTTTCTTTCATTTTCGGTTTCCTCCGTTTCAAAAACCTTTTCATGCACTTTTTCGCCTCCATTTCTTCTTCTCTCTTCATTCTCTCCAGTTCTCTCTCTACTTTCCTCTCCTGAGGAGCCTATTTTTTTGGCTGCTACATTTACTGATTGCCCTAATCTTACTTCTTTATTGCCAGATCTATACTTTTTTCAGAATACCTGAAGAAAGCTTTTATGGCCGTTGAATTATTCATTGCAGACTGAAAGAAAAACCTTAGTTAATGCCAAGTAACAACTAATTGCCTGCCTTTCTACCAATAGTTGCCAACATTGGTCACAATTTTTTGAATGAACTGATATTTTCACCAGAGGTAAGTACCAAAATGTATAAACCTTTCAAACATGAGAAAAACTTGTGGTTTACCGAGATCTAATGAAGATACCAGTAATTGCTACCTCCTGACTAATACTGGTTATTGTACTTATTTTGTATCCAATAATTGTCAACTTCTATTTTTTCCCCAAAGTGTCATTACTCTTCAGAATTATATGATTATATAACATTTGGTTGCCATGATTTCACAAATTTGAAAAAACTATGAACCATTCATAAATGTAAACATGTAAAAAAACAAAAAGAATATTCACTTACCTTACACACCGACTCTACGAAACAGAACATAACCTATGAATACTTGACAGTACAGAATTCTGAAATAAAATACTCTCCACAGCGAAATCTTATTATCGATAGCTGTACTAGAAATACTTCAAGAAATATTCATACATGCGACAGATAGGGATATTATTTATGAAATTGGAATTCTTCAGTTATAATTTACGAATACATTAGCGAGTGGCAACTACTGGTACAGTGGCGACTATTGGTGCCGTTACTAGTCATTTCATAAAATTTAAGACAATTTTATTGACTTCACCGTTATTGAACTATACCAACCAGTAAGTAGAAAATTAGGCCTGTCAAAAGTTAATTGATGGTTTGTGGTTTTTAGTATAATACATTTCTTTTAAATATTTGTTCAGTGAGTGATTAACCATCAGAAACTGTTTTTGCTAAAGACAGAAAATAATAGAAACTTTTTGTTCTTGGTATTTTTGCACAGTTACTTGATCCCAAAAAAAAATCGGAAATCCATGTCCTAAATTTAGGACACCATGAGCGAAAGGGCTAGAGTAGCGACTCCAATAGATGAGTCGTTTTATTCGAGAAATGTGGTAACAGGGAACAATCCTGTTTAAACTAGTCAGTGGACCTTCAATGTTGAGATTCCTGGATATCTAAACAGACATGATAAAATAGTTCAATTGTACTTTAAGATGTCAGACGAATATGAGGTTATGTTGATTCATTGACAATAGCCATCCAGATTCATTGGCGATTCCATTATATGCGTGCCAAATCCCGCACGACTTTCCTAATTCATTGACTAATTCAAACGACCAAGGCGATACGATCTTTGAAATTTCAAATGGACCTTTGAACTTCAGAGAGAGTTTGGCTGCATTCCTTCAGCATAAGTTGTAGTGTTGTTTACAACGTACGTGAGCTCCTGCGATACGTTTTGTTACGTCCCGAAATACTTCTTTCAGTAAATAGAGCATGGGATGATTGACCAAATAGTTTGATTTCTCGTCCAAAAACTAAGAAATTAGGCATTACCTGGGTAACTTCGTGCTTGGACGACCTGATGACCGAAGCTACCTTTGACAAATATTGGTACCAGGTACAATTATTTTCCGAGACGTAGGCCACCAACATAGTTTTCACCACGCGATGCGTTCGCTAAACCGAGTTTGCAGAAGCGTGGTAGACAGCAATAAAACCTGGCTGTATACGGTAATCGTCAAGAAAAGCCCTGAATTTCATCCCACTGAATTGTCTACCATTGTCCATGATGATTTTGCGTGGAGCACCAAACAACAGGATCACTTGTTCTTCAATAATACGGATCAACATACTGGCCGTAGCTTGCCGCAACGGAAAAAGTAGTACGCACTTGCTGAAGACGTCTGAACCGGCAAAATGTAGCTGTACCCAGCTGCTGAGCGAGGAAGGGGACCCACTATATCAATGCTGATAAGTTCAAAAGGTCGAGTCGTGACAGGTTTCGCTGAGTAAATGAACAGATGGAGCCTTCTGAGCAGGCTTTGTAAGCATACTGAATAATATCGAACATATCGAGCCACATCTTCTTTCATCTTGGGCCAATAAAAGAATCTATGGAGCCAAGAAAAGGTTCAGAAAATTCCTCCGAGTCCACACGTTGGGATATCATGGTGTTGCCGGATGAGCTCAGTTCGTCTCTCCTTGGGAACGACTTGTAGCAAACCATTCTCCTCCTCATATAGCTCGGGATATCGTCTATCCACCTGTTTGAATAGTTTGGTGCCTACACTTCATCACAATGGAAAACGTATAAGCTACTTCGACACTTTGTCGACTATATTTCTTTACCATCGATCTTTGGTCGAAGAGGTATTAGCATCTGGTGATATCGCATCGATATGACATACAGGCACGGCTCGAGATACAGCATCTGGCACGAGATGGTCACGGCTCTTTCAATGCACTACCTGAAAATCGTACTGCTGCAGTCGGACTGACCATCTTGCGATTCTCCCCACCGGGTCTCGGATTGAAATCAGCCGCTTTATGCTATAATGATCTGTCACACGCAAAATGTACCCTTCCAAGTAAGGTCCCAACTTTTCAATGTCTAATATGACTGCCAGATACTCTTTTTTTCATGATGCTGAATTTTCGTTCGCTAGGGGTCAAGGAACGGCTTAAGTAGCACACTACTTTTTCTCCCTCTGGATGCATCTGCGAAGAGTATGGCTCCCAGCCCATAATCAGTTGCATCTGTTTGGACAACGTAAGGAAGGTTGAAGTTCGGACAGGAGAATACAGGGGCTGAAATCAGACAATCTTTCATTTGGCGAAAAGCTGTTCCTCAATGGACACTCCAGACGAAAGGTTGATTCTTCTTGGTGAGATCACTCAAAAGTGCAATTAGATCTGAGAAGCCAGGTACGAAACGTATATACCAAGACGCAAAGCCTATGATTCGCCGAACTTCTGTTATGTTTCACGGTGACGAAATTTGTAAAATGGCATTCACTTTCCCCGGATGGACTAATTATCCTGAGGAATTGGCAACATAACCTTGATAACATAATTCGGGTTTACAAAAATGGCATTTTTGCCGATTCAGCGTCAACCAAGCTCTCGTTAATCTCGATTAAATTTCGGAGAGAATTTACAAATGTTTTTTGAAAGTGAAAGTGCATATGATTATAATATCTAGATAGATAAATACGTATTGCTCTAGGTCAACTCTTATCACTATGTTTTAAATCTTTGGAATATCGTAGGGGCATTAAATAATCTCATCGGCATACGCCGGAAATGGAAAAGTCCTCGATTTGGAATCACAAACGCCGTCAGCGATTTCGAAGCTTCCGATAATGGAATCTGCCAATAGGCCGCCTTAATGTCTAAGGTGATTAAGAAGTGCGCGTCGCGTAATTTGTACAAAGTCGCACTCACAAAGGGTAATGGGTTAGCATCTCGCTTGGTTACTTTGTTGAGATTCCGAAAATCTACACAGAAGCGGCAACGTCCATTGGGTTTTTTGACTGATAATATTGGTGATGCCCAGGGAGAATCAGACGATTCCGCAACCCCATCTTGAAGCATTTGAACTCATTCACTCACTTGCTTGAGTAACACGGGGGAATAGGATAATGCCTTGTTTTTATTGGGGGGGAGTCAGTGGAAATCACATTTTCAACCATAGTTGTACAACCTAATTAATCCCCAATTGAGTAGAAGTAACCGTCCACCATTGTACTCAGTTGTTAACTTATTTGACAGGATATCGAATCCAACGAATCAGATCTCTGCCTCCCTCGAAATATCATCTCGAAAATGCCACTCATCGGAGAAAAGGTCCGGAACAATTGCCATCTGCAGCCAGAAATCCAAGCCCAAAATGAGCTTATGTGGTCACTTCAACACGATCGCATAACTGAATTGGCAGCGAGATCATCCCCACTATTTCATATACTTGGCCATTCGCAACGGTACAAGTTGTAGTGAAACATTTTCCAGCCTTACAACATCCCTTCAGGACATCCCAACCCTGACTTCCTAAAATTGTTCTACTGGATCCACTATTCAAGAATCCTCAAAATTCTCTTCCAAAAATGGTCACTCTTAAATATGGACGAAAGTAATTTTTGGCATGCGCAATGACGAAATCTAGGAATACCCTATTTTCAGAAAAACGATTTACAGAAGTAACTTCTAAATTACTTCAACACAGATATTTGCCCTTGAGACTCAGAGTTAGTGGGTTTGGCTTCACTGACCTAGGTTAGTCCTGATTAACACCACATACTATCGTCAATCTGAGACTTGAATTTGTTTATAACATGCGCCACCATCAAAACAAACCAAGCTCGATAACTGACATTAAACACAAGTTGATTATTTAAATAGTTTAATAATTAAATAGTCTTTGACGTAAAAGGATTATTGGGACACCCAGGTTGGTGAACCCATCTTAGTATTCTAAGGATTCCTCAATTGCTGGAGGAACTCGTAAACCTCCTGGGTAAAAGGGCAGATAGACTCTAGATATTTATTTGTACTCCGCAGTCGGTAGTCTCTAGTACATTGGTTCTTCTTATTCGAAGGATTCCTTTATTGCTGGAGGAACTCGTAAACCTCCTGGGTAAAAGGGCAGATATACAATAATAATAATAATAAAGCGGCTTTATTCATCATTTGAGGGAAAAAAGAAATACAGTATGTAGATCATACACAGAAAAGTAAATGATGAAAGGTGAAGTGTCAGCAAAAGCTGTTTTTCAACTTAACCCTGAAAAATAAAACATAACCCTAAATTTAAGATTTAAGATTGTAACATTATTATTTTTTTTACTATCAGCTACTCAGAGTTTTAGTTATACAATTGAATTCGATTTATATTTATTAGACTGATGCTTGAATTTGCCTACCTTAATAAAATCTTATTGTCATTGAAACATTATTTCTTCCTTAATTTGTTTTCTTTGGATATATTACAGTCATTTTGTATCTTTGGCGCTGTCTATTGTCAGAGAACAGCTGTTCAGTTCAGTGACTGTCGCTGGGGCATAGATCACTTTTCCAGGTAGATACGACTTCTCTGTGATGTATCGGTGGAAATGACCTTCAAAGGCCGTCGGTGACATGCATTTAGAAAGACTCCATATCGTGATAATAGTTATCTGTCTCGACGAATTCCCGTATGTTTGAGTATTACATAATGTTAGGTAATGAAATTTTGCATGAAACATTTTAGAATCCTTTGTTGACATTTGGACACTTCGAGGAATGAAGTTACTTGGCAACTCCGCTAAGGTTCTTGATTTCGGTCTTAATAAAGAAGAAGAGAAAGTCTTTTCGTTCTGTGCCATATGTGGGAGTGATGGAAAGTTTCAGTTGAATATTGAGTATTGATTTCTGCAATCATCCAGTTAATGGGATTATTCTTTCAACTGAACTAATGTTTTCCTTAATTATTCACGTTGGTGATTTGATGGGAAGTTGATTAATTTTTGGAAAACATACCCAATAGGGGATTATAACCTCACTTTCTAACCACATATTCTTCGGGTAAGCAGAACCCCCTAACTTTATTCTTTGAGCCTTTGGCAATTCGGTTTATTTTGTAGGCATAAATTTTGGAAAAGCGTGTAAATCAAGCCTGACGTCGTTGACCCTTTGACTAGGACTATGATATGAGATAACATCTGTAGAGGAGCCTTCTAACAGTATCTTTCTCGCAGTTAGCACCAGGCCTTCCTAGGCAAAGGTATGAGGTCTAGTCAAGTTGGTATCAGACAGTCAATGATTTCATTTCAGGGTCTTTTGTGTACTTATCGTCATCCCAGAGCACTAGTCATCTGGGGGAAAACTCATATTAGTGTGAGCGTACTCATACGTTTGACTGAGAAGCTCATCTAGGTGTTACCATATTTATCGTTGGACTGGAGAACTCACCTTTCATTCAGGTGCCACTACCCTGAAGGCTGACCTGTACCTTGCACCGGTGTTATCGTGCCCTGACTTTTCACTGCCTTTTGTAGTTCACGCAGACAGTTCGGGATATGGCCTTGGCGTGGTTTTAACGCAATCGCATCCTGGTGGTGAGAAGGTGATATGCTATCTATCTAGGTCTCTTACTCGACAAGAACGTAATTACTCTACCACCGAACGTGAATGTTTGGGAGTTCTGTGGGGAATTGAAAAACTAAGACCTTACCTTGAAGGATCTCATTTTACGGTCATCAGTGACCATGCGAGTTTATTGTGGCTTGACAGGTTAAAATCTCCTACTGGTCGACTGGCTCGTTGGGCTGTACGTCTTTAGCAGTTTGACTATACCATTATTCATCGAAAGGGGAAAGAACACGTCGTACCAGACATGTTATCTCGTGCTGTTCCTATTGTTGATGCTCTCAATTCTTCTTGTCCAGATGAAAACACCTCATCTTCTGTTGGTGAAGGCGATAAATGGTATCAAAGAGTGTGCGAGAGAATATCTAAGTCACCACAAAAATTTCCTTCTTGGCAATTTTTCCAGGGGAAACTTTTTAAAAATATAACACCTCGTATCCCAGAACTTGCTACCGTTTCTGATTATTGGAAGGAAGTGGTACCTCGTCCTCAGAGGAAATCATTGATTGAGCAAATCCATTTTGTATTGCTTCATGTTGGCGTTTTTAAACCTTTTAATAAACTTTCTGAACAATATTATTGGCCAAAGATGCATTCTGATGTAGCTTCTTTTATTCATCAGTGTAAAACTTGTCATTCCATCAAGCCAGAGCAGAAACGCCCTCCAGGATTAATGTTATCCAAACAAGTAGCAATATCTCGCCCTTTTGAATTACTTTCTGCTGATTTAATTGGTCCCTTACCCAGATCTCGTTCTGGTAATCAGTATATCTTTGTCGTGTCTGATTGTTTTAGTAAATTTCCACTCTTGTTTCCTCTTCGCAAAGCCACAACGGCCGCTATTCTTAAAATATTGGACTGTCATGTTTTTCCAATCTTTGGAACTCCAAATTCAATCATTGTAGATAATGGTTGTCAGTTTCGTTCTAAAGAATTCGTTAAGTTTATAGCCAGTTATAATATAAGAATTCAGTTTGTAGCCTTATACCATCCTCAAGCAAATCCCGTTGAGAGGATTAATCGAGTTATCAAAACTATGTTGAGATCGTACCTATCAGAAGATCAAAGAGGATGGGATCAACGTTTGAGTCAAGTTGGTTTGGCGATTCGTTCATCTACACATGAAGTAACGGGATTTTCTCCTAATTTTATTGTGTTTGGACGAGAATTGCCGTTCAAAGGAGATAACGCACCTCCAAAAGAGATTACTTTTGATCGATCTGCGCTTACTCAGGAACGTGAGAATATCTTTGCCAAATTATATGCTGATGTGAAGGTCAAGTTAGCTAAAGCCTACGAACAGAATAGTAAGACCTATAATCTCAGACGTCGTGATGTTCAATATCATGTTAATCAGCTAGTTTGGAGACGGAATCATGTTTTATCTGACGCTGCAAAATATTTCAGTGCTAAGCTGGCACCTAAATTCGTCGGTCCCTTCATTGTTTCGAATCGGGTATCTTCTTGGACATATGAACTTAAAGATGATTTTGGTAAATATTGCGGAGTTTGGCATGTGAAGGATCTTAAAGCTCATCCACCTGATGATGAATCATAACTATAAGGATTGTCGTTTAATTATTTGGGATGAAGGATGGTCATCCCTGGTGTATGCCTAAAGATACTTGGACTTGGTAAAGTCCCCATCTAGTGGCTGAGAGTACTTTCGTTGTTATTATTTTGTAAGGTATTTTCAGGTTCATGGCAGTAACATCTCTGTTTGGGTTATAGTTGATACTACTGGAAGGACATTAGTTTGTTTTATTTGATGTCTTCTATTAAGTATCCTATGTATCAGTACCACCCTTAAGTGTTTTGTTGTGAGTGTCTGAGAATACATTTGTTGTTATTATATATGAAAATATTTTCGGGCTCATGGCAATAACACATTTGAGGGGTTCAAGGTTTTAAGTTACAGGAAGAGCATGTAGTTTTTATTATCTTTCATGTCTTCTTTGGTGAGTACCTGTCCTTTGTGTAGGTACAATCCATGAGTATTTGGTTATAAGCTTGAACTCCGGATATTTTTGTTGAATTCGTGCTTGTTGTGTTTATCGGTACGTTTTTTTTTTTTTGTTGGGTATCTATCTATCTAAGGTTGGTCTGTCATATTTTGGCTGTTTTCTTATGGTAAATTTTTCTCTACTACTTTTGTTGGGATGGCAGCTCCCGTAATGCTGGACGATCCTTGTGGTGGATTTGGCTTGGAGGGTCGGTTTGGCTGTTGGAGTTTCAATATCATTTCCTCTGGACATTATATTGTTTTGGAAGGGTATTTTGCAGACGAGTTCGCCATGTCTGATGTCCTTGGGGTTTTGGCTGGAGTTTCTTCGGTGGAATCGGTTAAACGGGTTGAATCCGCTCCACATTGATTTTTGGGGGATAGGAAATTTGGAGGAGGTTTTCTATCGGGGTTTTAATCCTTCCATTATTTATAGAATGTCGCTAGTATGCTAAGATACTATACTTAGGCGGTTTGGTTATGCGTTTTAAATTCCTTTCCATTTTTTTTGTATTGTAGGAGACTTGGTTGTGTTTGAGCCATCCTTCTCTTTGCTTCAGGTGGAGAATTCCAGCAACGACTCATGAACACCAGTTTAACAACGTGCTGTTGACTGTTTTATCTCTAGGTTGAAATTATCGTATGGTACTGGGGATTTTTTTTTTGTGAGTACAACAAACTTGAGGCGATTTGTTGTCATGCGTTTCAAGCCTTGTGAATTTTTTTTTGCTGAAACAACAAATTCTAGGCGATTTGTTGTTAAACGTATTAAGTATGTTTTTTTTTTTTAGAGTGCGCATAAATTTCCCGACTTCGGTAAATTTCTTTTAAAGTAAGAGGGGAATAGTAACATTATTATTTTTTTTACTATCAGCTACTCAGAGTTTTAGTTATACAATTGAATTCGATTTATATTTATTAGACTGATGTTTGAATTTGCCTACCTTAATAAAATCTTATTATCATTGAAACATTATTTCTTCCTTAATTTGTTTTCTGAGGATATATTACAGTCATTTTGTATCTTTAGCGCTGTCTATTGTCAGAGAACAGCTGTTCAGTTCAGTGACTGTCGCTGGGGCATAGATCACTTGTCCAGGTAGATACGACTTCTCTGTGATGTATCGGTGTTCAGTGACTGTCGCTGGGGCATAGATCACTTGTCCAGGTAGATACGACTTCTCTGTGATGTATCGGTGGAAATGACCTTCAAAGGCCGTCGGTGACATGCATTTAGAAAGACTCCATATCGTGATAATAGTTATCTGTCTCGACGAATTCCCGTATGTTTGAGTATTACATAATGTTGGGTAATGAAATTTTGCACGGAACATTTTAGAATCCTTTGTTGACATTTGGACACTTCGAGGAATGAAGTAACTTGGCAACTCCGCTAAGGTTCTTGATTTCGGTCTTAATAAAGAAGAAGAGAAAGTCTTTTCGTTCTGTGCCATATGTGGGAGTGATGGAAAGTTTCAGTTGAATATTGAGTATTGATTTCTGCAATCATCCAGTTAATGGGATTATTCTTTCAACTGAATTAATGTTTTCCTTAATTATTCACGTTGGTGATTTGATGGGAAGTTGATTAATTTTTGGAAAACATTCCCAATAGGGGATTATAACCTCACTTTCTAACCACATATTCTTCGGGTAAGCAGAACCCCCTAACTTTATCCTTTGAGCCTTTGGCAATTCGGTTTATTTTGTAAGCATAAATTTTGGAAAAGCGTGTAAATCAAGCCTGACGTCGTTGACCCTTTGACTAGGACTATGATATGAGATAACATCTGTAGAGGAGCCTTCTAACAGTATCTTTCTCGCAGTTAGCACCAGGCCTTCCTAGGCAAAGGTATGAGGTCTAGTCAAGTTGGTATCAGACAGTCAATGATTTCATTTCAGGGTCTTTTATGTACTTATCGTCATCCCAGAGCACTAGTCATCTGGGGGAAAACTCATCTTAGTGTCAGCGTACTCATACGTTTGACTGAGAAGCTCATCTAGGTGTTACCATATTTATCGTTGGACTGGATAACTCACCTTTCATTCAGGTGCCACTACCCTGAAGGCTGGCCTGTACCTTGCACTGGTATCCTTCCACCTGGTAGATTCCACCATAAATGCCTGGCTGAAACCAATCTAACGTGGCACGCAAGTTAACCAGTTCACTCAATATATATATATATATATACCTGTTTAATTATAACTCTGAATTTATGTAAACGCTACAGGTAAGGTGCACCTAACTCAAGCGGCTTTATTTCAAATCCTACCCTAAAGGGGTATATTGTGTTGAGTAAGATAACTGTGGGTAACTACACTTAGATATTTTGAGCCTTGGGCTATTCTACAGTTCATGTTATATATATTTTGTTTGTTATAATTCACCTTGATAGTGTCTCTGATAATTCCTACTAAGGCTTCCACTACTTTGACTTTGATGTGATCGTAAAAACCTTGTCACCTTATATAATATATTACTCCAATCATAAGCTGATTATTATTTGAGTGTGTGGCATTTGCCTAAATTATTACTATTCGTGTTATATGGGAATTGGTGAAATTATCTATACAGGGGGCTCAGCATTCATATGACTGGCGCCCGCATTCTATTTTAATATCACATGTCATTTTGTTTTGTTCAACCCACTCCCCTTTTCACTGGAGCTTAGCCGCGAGCCTACCCTGTTACTCTAACAGCTTTTGGATACTTGTCAAAAGCGTAAGTGGTGATCTTGCCTACTAGATTACTTTAATTGTATGACGGTGGCAAGATAGATCACCTAGTTACCTAATTAAAACAACAGAGTGTAAATAATCTAACAGAAAAAGAGCAAAACAAACATTCTAACGTTTTGGTAATATTGTACAATAAAATAATATAAATTCAACAAGAACATCCAAAGATTTGGTAGCAGTCGTCAACAATTTGAAGGGAACTGAGTTCTCAGTAAAAGTGTCAGTCTCTTTTTGAAATTGCATAATGTGTATGACCTAAAATCAGCTTTAAAGCAAGGTATACATTTGCGAAGAATGCTGCGAACAGCTTCCCTGCCACTAAGTGGCCAATATTTTTGCCTAATAAATGATAGCGTAGCTTGACAACCAGAATAATGCGTTCATGTTCAAATCGAATCAATAGGATTTAATGAGCTAAGTTTACTACTAGGTCTGACAGAACTAGTTAACTTTAAGCTTTGTAAATCTTCTGCGAAGCATTCAGCTTGAGATAGTTTGCTTAAGATTTTTTCTGCTGTTGCCCGTTCTACCGGGGTTATATTGATGGTCAATATTCGATCTTCAGGCTTCAGTTTTGCGTGTTTTGAGAACCTTAAACAGTAAGACACGACGTTAACTAATTTAAGAAATAAAGAAAATCTTTTGAATAAGCTAAAAGGAGTCGCAGTACTGAGAGCTATACATTTTGAATTGAATTCAGGAATATCTATAGATGATTTTGAGAAATTTGAGATGTGGCAATTTGCAGGCCAATGGTCTTGGGAATTCTTCAAAAAGAATGGACCATTCCACCATAAAAAATTATTTTCCAATTCGTTTGGACTGATTCCTCTTGAAATAATATCAGCAGGATTATCAATGGATGATACATGGTACCAACTATTTTTCTCTGTCAATGTTTGTATTTCGGAAGTTCTATTGCATACAAAAGTCTTCCAGCAACGTGGTTCAGCGGCAATCCAAGCAAGAACAATAGTGGAGTCTGTCCAATAGAATATTTCATTGAATTTGATGTCTAAGCAAGAGGTAACCCTTTTGATTAGCTTAGCGAAGAGAAGTGCACCGGAAAGCTCAAGTCTAGGTAACGATACAGCCTTGAGGGGAGCTACACGGGATTTTGCGCATAATAGAGAAACATGTACTTCACCTTGGGCATTCTGAGATCGGATATAAATGCATGAACCATATGCTTGAACAGAAGCATCACAAAAGCCATGAATTTGTATATTACCTGAATTTTGGATCAACACATATCTAGGAATTTTCAATGTTTGAGCAGTGATAATTTTGTTGTGAAATTGGATCTAGGATTTGAATAAATTGGTTGGTATAGGATCATCCCAACTGAGTTTTGCAAGCCACAGCTTTTCTAAAATAATCTTTGCTTGTACAATAATGGAACCCAAAAGTCTCAAAATAATGGAAAGAATAATTCTTTTAGTAATGTATTTGGAAACGGATGAAGTCATTTTTGTATTATAATCGAATGCATCTGTAACAGAGTTCCACAATACTCCGAGAGTTTTCGTACTCTGTAAGTCAGTTACTGGCTGCTTTAAATGACAATTTTTTTAATTAATATTTTTCAAAATTGACGGGTTATTAGATCTAAGTTCAAATCCTGACTTGGCTAAGAGATTGATTACATTTTCTTTTATAATAATGAGACTCTCTACAGAATTGGAACCTGTGAGTAGGTCATCGCCGTAAAAATTGCTGAGAATTATATTGGATTCTACAGGAAATATGTTTTGGGATTCTAAAGCAATATATTCCAGACAGCGAGGTGAAAGAAATGAAGCTGATGCCGTCCCGTAAGTGACGGTATTCAACTGGAAATGGGACAATTTTTATGTTGTCTGAAGCGGAGGAGTACAACGAATAACTCATGTTGAATTGTAGGACCGACTTTGAGTGAATCATTCAATGAAATACCTGTATTAGTTTTAGCTGAGCCATCAAATACAACTCGTAGCTTGGTAGTGGTGCTATCTTGCTTTTCGACACCATGATGAGGCAAATAATATATTGGTAATTGCGCGGGCTGATTGGGATCAATTTCTGTCATGTGACCAAGAGTCTTATATTCAAACATGAAGTCGCAATATTGGGCTTTAAGCTGAGGATTTTTATTTAATTTTTGTTCCATGTAATGAAACCATTTAATTGCGATTTCCAGAGAATCGCCTAACTGTTTGTAAGTCTCTTTTAAAGATAAACTTACTATGAAACGCCCAGTGTCGTCACGGGTGAATGTTTTCGAGAAGTGAATTTCGCAATCGACTTCTTCTAAGAAACACAAATTGGTGGAGGGCTTTCCAATATGATTGAATGGGATAGGTCCAGCTAGCACCCAACCTAGTTTAGTTTCTTGAAGAGAAGGTGAACCTTTACCTAACTCAATTTGGCCTTTACTGAGGAGTTCGAAGAATATTTCAGCACCTAGAAGCATATCCACAGTTAAAGGGATATTAAAATTTTTGTCGGCAAGTTTGATATGGCTAGGAATATTTACCTGATTGTAGTCAATGAACTGCTGCGGAGTAATTCCTGTTATATTATTGATAATCAAAAAGGACAGTTGTGAGGAATAGTTGCCATATATAGATTTGAATTTAACACACACTCTTTTGGATATATTGACTACATTTTCGCTTATTCCAGAAATTGGCATATGTATGTCAACACCTTGTAGACCTAATTTGTCAAAAAAAGATTTTGTTATGAAGTTGGATTGAGATCCACTGTAAAGCAGTGCTCTATATTTGAAATATTTGCCATTTTTTTCTGAAAAGTTTACCTCTGCAGTTGAGAGAATAACAAATGACTGATTGGTCATAGTATGGGTACATAGATTTTCGGATGGTGTTTGAGTTTGTGAAGATTTTGAATCGGGCGTCGTATCAGAATCGAATTAATATGTTTCAGGACGTGGAGTTGGTAGTGCGACTATTTGATGTCAAGTGTAGCAGCGAATGATGACGTTTTTGGCAGGTTTTACAGGAGTACGTTGACTTACATTCAGAATTGCTGTGGCCTAGTCGCAAGCAATTCGTGCATAGACCATAACGTTTAGTTTCTAAATATCTTTTGATCAAAGGAATGTCTAGGAATATTTTACACTGAAAGATAGAGTGATGTTCATTACAAATTGGGCATGAATGCCTAAAAGAAATATGCGAATATGAACGATCTTCATTTGATTTTTTTATTGGATTGTTACTTGCAGTAACTGTTCTGGTATCTAACGATTCGAAAAGTTGACAATGCTCTGTCAAAAAAGTTGTAAATTCGTCAATTTTTGTAGAAGGTTGGGATTTTGTTTTTATATCCCACTCTTTCCGCGAAGCTGAATCCAATTTGGAACTCAAAAGAAATATTAATATCGTATTCCATTCGTTGACATTTTCCCCCAGGTTTTTCAAAGTTCTAAAATGTTTCAAAAAATTGTCCAAAAATTTTCTCAAAATGCTGTACGAATCTTTGGGTACATTGGAAGCTCAAAAATGCTCTTAAGATGCGAATGTATAACAGTTTTTTTATTTTGATAACGTTCAGTTAGTAAATCCAATGCAATTTTATAGTTATTGTCTGTTGCAGTAAGGGAAGAAATTATTTGAGTTGCCTCACCTTTCAATACTCACTGTAGATAGAAGAACCTCTGAACATTAGTCAGTTACGGGTTTTATATTTATTAATGAGTCTAAAGATTCATAGAATTGCGTCCACTTATCGTAACTACCGCTAAACTCTGGTAAACTAATCACAGGTAATTTAACATTAATGTGATTGTGTTTATCTGCTACACCACTGGCAGAAATGAATGATGCATGTGTTACAATTGTAACAGAGTTTTGTTCACGTGATTGTATTGATTGAATGACTGTTCTAGCGGTTGCTTCTAGCAAAAAATATTTATTTTCAAAAATTTCGCGTTCTTTTTCATGATCATCCCATTTTTCTGGTTCAATATTTTCGATTTCTGCTTGTATGGCAGTAGATAAACAATGCCGGAGCTGCGACCGATGAGTGTCCCAGTACCGGCATTGCTCCACACGGTGAATCTCTCGATGGCCGCGTCCATCGAGTTCTTGCCGTTGGTGTAGGGTTGGTGCTGAAGAAGATGACGTGTTCGCCGAAGACTTTCGGGGTGGGGGGGTTCAAAACGTTTCAACCTAAGTGGCGCGCGTCTTTTCTGAAATGAATAACGTCAGTTCGAGAAAAATACATTTATTTTTCACATAAAAAAATTACACTTCAGTGCCAGTGGCGTAGTATGAAGATACATTATCATTATCGATTAAAAAATATTTTTGATGCATGAATTTAATATGTATGTATGTAATATGCTATGTGCGCCTTGAGCTCGCGCAAATTTTGCAAGTGCCGATTGATAGGAGTGTCGTGGTCGTCGTGATCGCCGTGGGGCCTCACCATATCAGGTGTGACGACATTCATTGCCAGATATCGAAACAGTGTCTCACGGCACAATGCACTTCTATTTCTCCGGATGCTATATGATTGAAACAGAGCGGGCTTTGCTTCTCGAGTGTCGGTGGAGGCGTTGTGACGACTGTACTTGTAGTAGCCGCAATATCGACGATGTGTGGTCTCTTAGGCAGATCGAGCACACACTTCAGCAAAAAATCGAATTTTTGATTACCCTTCACGTATACCACATCAGTCTCGATGATGGGGCGCAGCACTTCCTGGATCTCGTTGAATTCGACATAGCCATCAGAGTATGGAATGCCGTGAATATTTCTCTCCAAATATCGTACTTGCCGTTTATCTGCTTCGCTCAGTTCATGGAATGGCACTACGGTGGTTTGTGCGATACCCGTCGGTGATGGCAAGCTCTTTGGGTTGGTATTCACCGCCCACAGTGAAACCCTGAATGTCACAGGCTACGAGTTTCATCTTGTTGTTTTTTGTTTGTTTGATGATTGTTGAACTGATTCACTGCTTTGATTAACTGAGAGACACACACTCGGAGAGAGAGAGCGAGATTAATAAACACCGACTGACCAACTGAACGTTTGGCTTACAACTGACGCTCTCGACCTGTCGATGCCTGCAATACATACATTCACACAAACAAAGAGTGGATTCCCCCACTACTTACTGCTGCTACTGTATGTCACTATTTTTTTTATGACAGACGGCATACAATCTCGCTCAAGGGCAAGTGTTCCAGCATACAATCGTGAATAATGATGCAATAGGCCCGAGTATTGGCGGAAAATCCGACTCTGGCCTCGATGTCAAGTTTGACATCGACAGTGGAGGATTTCATGAATCCCGCTCTGCGGGAACAATCTATTACGAACACGGTCGCTCTGCTTTTGAATGCTCCGTAATCGAGTAGAGGGCGCTTCTTCGGACAATTGGCATAGCTCGGATAGAATTCCGTGTAGGCTCGATGGGCTTCGATCAAAGTTGTACACCTATAAGATACAAGGTGGAAAAACCTTAAAAAAATCCAAAGGGGCCAAATACAGCGTTGTCGAAAATCACATCACTTTTGAAGATTATGTGGAATGTCTGAAAAACAATGTGGAAAAAATAACTTCGCAACGCTGTATTCGATCCTTTTCACACAAAGTTTTTAGTTTAGAGCAAACATAGATCGCTCTCAACACTTACGACGACAAGCGCTGTTTGATTGTCGGCTCTCATGACACTCTGCCGTGGGGCCATTACAGTCAGTTATATATCTTATAGAATTTAAATGTTTTTCAGAGAGCACATACCCACATACGCACACACACCACCACCATGGTAGACACTTTGAAAAATGTATGCTGTCTGCAAGTAGTCAGATGTACATCATCAATAGTTCAATTCATCGAGGTCTCACCTCTACCATGGACACTCACTGATCGAATTTTGAAAATGTTTGCTGATGAAAAATGGGTACAAATCTATAAGCAGGCTCAGAGCATCAAACGATTTTGACGCACTTGCTATAAAGGATTCAGAAGGGCTATGCAAAACCATCCGGTTCACAGCATCAGAGACCATCAACATATGGTGTTCGGTGTAAAGCACATGGACAATTTTTATCAATGTTGCAAATTTTGGTGTCACAACAGATTTGATGAAGTACTGTTCACTTTGAAAACGAGCAGCCAATGCTACTGTGACCTACGTCTGCATGGTGGTGGTGAGTCCTACGGATTAGATCTCACATATAAACGCTTCATAGGCTCAGGAGATGAGGATTCAGAATTCGATGAATGAGATTGCCAAACACACACACACACACACACACACAAAATTTCAAGAAAAATGTTGAATGAAAATGCAAGAAATTGTGCTCTTGTTTGTTTCTTTCCACACACACACTACATATATTATTAATCGAATAATAGTCGATTATGTTTTATATTTATGATTGAATAAAATCAATATGTAATCCGTGTCTGGATATTATTATTATTATTATTATATTTTGTTTCACCCTTCCAATCTCCCATTCAAAATCCCACATAATTTTAGAGACCACTTTTTCATCAAAAAGGGTAACTTTTTTCTATAAAAAAGTATCACTTTTATTGACATGGTGGAAAAAGCTGAGTGAAAGCTGAGTGATTCACTCAGCCACTCAGCTTTCACTGAAAATGCTTCACTCAGCTTTTACCACCATGTCAATAAAGGTGTCACTTTTTTTCATTCAAAAATACATGTATTCTTATGGGAAAATGGCAATTTTTTTATAAAAAATATGACCGATAATTGACATGGTGGAAAAAGCTGAGTGAATGCTGAGTGAAAGCTGAGTGAATGCTGAGTGAAAGCTGAGTGAATGCTGAGTGACTCAAAATTCACTGAAAATGCTTCACTGAAATCCTTCAACCATGTCAAATTTGGATGTTTTTTTATCGAAAAAAGTGTCACTTTTTTTATAAAAAAATTGCACGTTTTTGCACCAAAATTGGAAGAATAATTCAATCAAAAATGTGATACTTTTTTACATAAAAATTGATATGTTTTTTGAAGCAAAAAAGTGGAGAAGGGTATTTTCGAGTAGCAAACTTGAAATCAAAAATATTCTGAGATATATATATATATATATATATATATATATATATATATATATATATATATATATATATATATTTCATAAACGTATTGATGTGTGATCTACAAACTACGCATGTGTCGCACCTGATGGCGCACGCTAAGTGTCTACATGGCATAAACAATACATTTAGTTCATTCACAAGACATACACGACACATCATCACGGTGTTCTGTGAGTCTATGATTATGACATCTGTGGTCACTTTGCTGCTCATGTCCCTTTCACTTGTCGTTCTTCTGGAGCAACATCAGCGCCATCTGTCGGTGGTGGTGGTGGTGGCGGTGTCATCCATGTGACATCTGTCACTCTGCTAATGACATCTGAAACTCTTGGTTCTGGAGGGACATCAGCGCCATTTGTCGTCGGTCTGTGTCTGTGCTCAGAGTAATAACTACGAACGAAATCACAATGGGGGCTCCATCGATGATGGTCAGCGATAGGATCGTCATTGAGCATCCATCTGAACCTTTCTACTTGGCACGAAAGACATGCAACTACATCTTCCGAACCGATATACGTAAAGCCTGCTTCGGCTAACTTACTTGCAGGAAAAGTCCAGCTTCGATACGAGTCGAGTCTTGTTTCGTACTGCTGCATCTCTCTCTCTCGGCATACACACAGACACACTGCACACTGCATACTGAATTAAAACGCCATTTCTGCTCTCAATATATACATTTATTTCGTTTCGTAATCAAACATATTCAATAGATATTCAAATCTTGTCGCCATCACAGTAGCATCTAGATGTAGGATTTCTTGAACATCCGCTTCCGTCAGGTAGAAGTAGGTGTCATTCTTGGAAACTCGCACTTGTTGACTCTCTGCATACTTGAGTAATTCCAAATCCATAACATCGTCCCAGTCGAGTTTGATTCGGCTAGTCTTGGCTGCTGCATTCGGGTCATTTCGGCTAGTGTAAAGCAGCTGATTAATGACCCCCACGAATTGACCCCATTCAAACATGCTGAAGGACAGGCTGGAGCATATGTTGCGTTGGACCTTGCACACGAGTTTCACTGCAGGCACGAAACTCCGAGCAAAACTTATGCCGCATTGCAAGCTCAAAACGTCGGTGTTGCGAAACTCGTAAGTGGCGTTGAACGAGAAGAAACGTTCCGCTTTGATGGCCTCCTTGTACATGTCACATATTCGATCTAAATCTGCCATTCGATCTGCCCACTCTCGGTCCGATGATGATGATGATGATGATAATGATGATGTTGATGATGAAGCTGACGCCGCCGACGCCACCGACGCCGACTCCTAACCAGAGGACTCTTCAGAAGACTCGACAACGACGTTGTTCACTGCACCAAACATGTTGACTGACTAATCTCTCTGCACCGTTTGGCATCGGTTTATTTCTTCGCTGCCGCCGCCGCCATCATCCCCCATCCTCCCCCCATACACCGGCTCGAGTTTCTACGTCGTCGAGAGCTGAGAGACGATGATGATGATGAAAGGCCCCCTCTTCCATTTGAGAGTGTGCCAATTTCTCATTGAATTACATGCGATTTGTCGCATCAATCCAACTATTGTGCGTACTATCGAACCCCAGCCATTTCACAAGTACTTTACGACCCTTACGCATGATGATTTTTTTCACTAGATAGACTTCGGGATTTTTTGTTTTCTGTAGTTCTTGTTCGTAGAAAGCGCCGCTGATTGGTTGCCCTTCCAAGTCCTCCAGCAAATACGTGATTTCACTTTCACAACTTTGAATAGTTCCCTTTTTCGAAAACATGCTTGGCCTTGCTAATTTTCACGAAATCGCCAATTTTGAATTTTTTTCGACCAGCACGTTCGGCATAATCATACGTTGACTCATACACCTGTTTTTCATTGTCTTTGGTGACGTCACACGGTTTCATGCCGATCGTTCGATGTTTGCGCTGGTTGTAGTTTTTGGCAATGTCCCGTTCAAACTGAAATACTTGAAGAGATTCTCCTTGAGAGTACGTATAACCCTCTCTGCGATCGCGGCTTTCTTCACGGTATACGTGCTGTAGTGTTTGATGTTGTACTTTTTCAGGAGAGTCTGAAAGCTGGAATTGTAAAATTCAGTTCCGAGATCTGATTGGAGGAGCTTGGGACATCTTTTCGCTTTCGACAATATGTCACTCATCGCTTCGGTGACGTCTCGACCAGTTTTGGTCTCCAGGGGGCGCACCCATAGGTACTTGGAAAAGGTGTCAATCACCACGAGAATATAATTGAAGTTTTTATTGGCTTTGGAGTATTTTTGAAGATCAGCCAAGTCCATCTGCCACAGATCATCGAGTCCTTTGATGATGGTACGTCTGCGAGGAAAATTCCATCTGGCTGGAGCATGGAGCTCATCAACCAATTGTTTTTTCTCAGATGATGATGATAACGTCATTTCGCTAATGGCGGAGTCAATACACTAACTGCACTGGGTGTTACACCTTCTACTGAAGAGGCTGGAATATCAACAATATCCAGTGCCAATTCATCCAAGCGTTTCTTGGTATTTTCATGCTTTTTCATCGAAAGTGACATGAATTTCATCACTCAAATATCCAAGGCTGTTAGATTGTTTTTGGCGGTGTCCAGCTCGTCTTTGAGTTTGTGTATGACGTCATCTTTGAGCTTCTGTATGACGTCATCAACGTATTTTTTGCTGGAAACATCATTGAGTGCTCTTGGCGTTTCCACATTACATATTTTCACATGTTCAGCATCAATGTCCCCATTTGTCGTTTAGTTGAGTATAACACCAGGAAAATGGTAGGGCTGCTGCTGCTGCTGCCGTGCACGGCGAGCTGACAAAGTTTGACCGAACTTGTTGATGCTCATGATGCGACTGTGGCATGCAAAGAAACGTCTACGCTTTTATTAATCGAATATAGCCTGCTTCTCTCAATTCATTGATGATGGCCACGATCTCGTTGTCGGTAGAGGTGCTGCCAGCATTTTTGGCGGCTACCAGAAGCCTATACCTGTCAACGAGCTCGTTCACATCGCCCCAGTACACGTATTCTATGGGTTTCGTGTTGTATGTCAACTGATCTGGGATACCACTGCCGTCGGTGAAACGACCTCGACCTCGACCTCCACCACCACCACCACCTATTTTTGATTGAGGATCTTTGAACATTGGTCGAATCAACTATTCGTATTTGGCAGTCTGAGATAGGTACAACCTACCTCGCGCATCTACATGCGTACCTGTAGCTGTCAAAATTTGCTTGTATGCCGCCAAATCGGCTTTAGCGTATTTGGGATTTTTGTAGAAAATCAAACTATATAGTCCCGGAGTGCCCTCGTATGTTACACCATCAATGCGAATGTCCCCCGCATCTTTGTCGAAGTCCACCAGCTTTCTACCGAGAAACCATTGCGCTCTTGATTTGTCGTAAATGGGGCCGTAATTCACATCTATTTTGCCGGATTTGGCGCGATGTTCATTCACGAATTCAGTTGCTACTTCGGGATAAACTTCCAAGTAGTCATCCTCATCATCATCATCATCATAATCACCATCATCTGTGTGGTAGCTTTCTTCGCCTTCTTTCATTTTCATAAAGTCTGGAGTCGTTGGTGTCAACGGTTCCTGCTTCTCTTCTTTTTTCACTGCCAGTCGTGATCCCTTGGTTAGTGGCGGCACTGACGCACTCAATCTTTTCAGCGGCACCGTAATGGGTTTGAATAATTTACTCAGTGCTTCATCATGCTCGGATTTTTCGTTTCAGACTCAGATACTTTTTTCGCACAATTTTCGACAACTGATTGACTTGACGTTTGCGTTCAGCTTTAGCAATCTCCGTCTCGATGCGGGGTGATGTGGTCGGCGCCATGGCTTCAGTACGAATGCCGTGCCACGTCGCATCACATTTGTATATATTTGTCAAAGCCCAGGCGGTAGCGCCCTTTGTTCACATTAAAGTCTTTGACAATGACCAGAGATCCTAATTTTTCCTTCCAACAGGTGGCGCACATGCGGCGAAATTCCTCAAAGGTGTAATCCGTAGAGACGTGCTCGTCGAAGGCGTGCTTCAAATTCATATCGTCTTGCCAAAAAAGCACTATAATGTTGCAATTGTCACTGATCAGCTGTTTGGGTATTTTCGAGTAGGTTTGACACAAGTAGGTTGGGTCAATACCCTTGTGACGTGCCATGGCATAGAACTCTCTGATTTTATTCTGTTTGTCACACGCCACATCGTCAATTATGAAAATTGAGTTTTCTTTCGCCTTTGACAGATCGATTACCTCGTCGTTGTCCCTGTATGGAAAATAACCTACGCCCTTGACTTGTTTGAGTACATCGTGCAGTAGCTGATATTTAGGTTGGTACAGCGACTTTGAATAAACGTAAACATTCTCGAAGCGTGCTCCGTTCGGGCTGAACAGCAGACTGAGTACAGCGTTGGTCTTGCCACCTCCGCTGGGGCCACAAAATATCGCTCGGAATGAATTCGGTAGCAGGGAGCCGTGTTTACGTATACCGTCGTCGTCACCGCCAATACCTCCTCCAACTATGGTATCCAAATTGAATATTTCCAGAGCCGGCTCTTGTTGCACCACTTTCATGTTTGAGTTGATTGATTTTTTGCTGAAGTGTGTGTGTGTGTGTGTGTGTGTGTGTGTGTGTGTGTGTGTGTGTGTGTGTGTGTGAGTGATCCACCCACATCTGACATTCGAATGACATTTTGAGTGGAGTACAGTTATGTAAGTAGGTGTGCAACATCATTCGCGTCAGTGTCATGCTGACTGTCGAGCACGAAGGTCGTGGTGTGGTGAACTCTCTGATTAATCATCTGCCATTCGAGCTTAATTTGCCTGGATACCAGTTTTGCGGACCGGGTACCAACCTACAGAAGAGATTGGCACGTGGAGACCCTGGTGTGAACCCGTTGGATTCGGCTTGTGAGACTCACGATATTGCATACTCGCAAAACAAGTCTTTGAAGGAGAGACACAAGGCCGACTGGGCGCTGGAAAATCGAGCTTGGGAACGCGTCAAATCAAAAGACGCCAAATTTGGTGAGAAAGCTGATGCTTGGCTGGTCACCACAACCATGAAGGCAAAACGTAATTTGGGAATAGGTCTGAAGAAGAAGAAGACTGCTGCTGCTGCTGCAAAGCCAAAGTCTTTCCATCGAGATGTGGTTAAGAAAATTACCAAGACTCTGCGAAAAACACTGAAACCTGATCAGCTGAAAGATTTGAGTGCGAAAGCTCTGCGAAAATCCTCCTTGGTGGCACTGCGTGCTACCCGTGCTCAAGTGAAAAAATTGGGTGGCCGCAAATTAATCAGAGTACCACGAATAATACCGTTCGAAGCGAAAAGCGGTGGTGTGCTGCCTCTGCTTCCGATATTCGCCGCTCTGGGAGCGCTGGGCTCGTTGGCAGTCGGTGCCAGCACCATAGCCAGGACCATCATATCCTCGGCCAATGCCAAAAAGAAATTGAAGAAAGGCAAGAGTCATAATACCGCAATGGAGAGCATTGGTGGCGGCGGTGACAACAAAAATGTAGGAGGTTCTGGTTTGTTTCTGCACAAGACCGCTAAAGGCGGCTACGGTTTGTTTCTCAAGAAGTAATTTTCAAAAAACTCCCGCTGAAGCTGCCCAATAGAGCGTTGTACGATGAGGAATTACTTAAATATGTGAAACGTCTGAAACTACCTCATTTCATTGGTGTTTTCATGCGAGACAACTTACCTCGATCCTCATCATCATCATCATCGAAATTTCCCAAGTACAGAGAATGCGCAATCATCAATCTGGACTCGAGCAGGAATCTCGGAACGCATTGGGTAGCTTACGTGAAACGTGGACATGTGGTGAAATACTCTGACAGTTTCGGCAATTTGAAGCCGCCGGTGGAATTGGTGCGATATCTGGGTAAAAAAGTAAAAATCTTCTACAACAACGATCGCTATCAGACATTCAACCAAGTTGATTGCGGTCATTTGTGTTTGAATTTTCTATACGAGAACACACTCTGAAAACTTCGCTCAAATCTTATTGGATGCAAGTGGCCATGGACAGGATACGTTTCGCTAGACGAATAGCGCGAGCCTCACGCGTCTTGAATCCCATACTAGACTATGAACACAGAGCGCGCATATGGAATGGTTTAAATAGAAGTACATAACCCCATCCAGTGTTAGTCATGTCTTTGCTGTTGACAGTGACAGGTCAAACGTCGACGCTAACCGCAGACTTTTCTCCGCCGCTCCAATTGGACGAAGATAGCACTTACGGCTTGGTATTGATTGGTTTCCATTCATACAACAGCATACCGAACATATCGAGTGGTCGATTCTATTATTCTGTCAAAGGAGCGCCATCTGTTAGCATCATCCAAATACCGACTGGGTGTTACGAAATAAGCGACATTGCCAAGTTTATACATAAACACATCGAGAGGCCGAAAGAAGCAAAGAAGAAGAAGAAGAGAGCCGTAGTGTCAGTGGCGTTGGAAACGTCGACGACGACGACGACGGTACCAACAAAAGCAAGGCTTCTTTCTCTCTCAAACCCAACACCAATACGCTGCAGTGTGAGGTATACAGCAAGCTCTATAACATCGATTTTAGTCCCAAGGATTCCATACGACGATTACTGGGTTTTTCTCCGGAGGCTGGAAGCGTTCACTCATCCGACCTACCTGTGAACATTATCAAAGTTCGAACTGTTCACATCGATAGTAACATCACATCGGGTGCCTTCTTCAACAATCGTCCGGCTCACACCATATACGAGTTTGCCGTTCCAAAAGACCCCGGCTTTGCCATCGACGAAACGCCCTCGAATTTGATTTACCTGCCTGTGAACAAGACGGAAATACACAACATAACCTTGAATATTCTCGATCAGTACTGTTGCAGTGTGAATTTCCGTGGAGAGACCATCATTATACGACTTGTGCTGCGCAAGCTGTCATAAAAATGGGGTTGGTATTTGATCAGATTGATGATCATGATGCATTTGGGGATAAAAGTGCAGAGGGTGCTGGCATCAATTCAGTCGCGCAGACGCAGTCGAAGAGAGCAGACGCACACACTCTGTCTCACTCCAGCATACACTTTCTCCAATCGCAAGGACATCATGTTATCAAGACAAGTGTTGGACGTGTACAATCATCCAAAGTTCGACGAATCCATCAACAGAGTTGAGACTCGAACGCACTACCCGTACGTCAAGTCCTTTCAAAATAATGACATCATCGAAATTGTCATTCAGCAGAGCGATGTGTGGATACTGATGAACGATGCCCTTGTGTGCATAGAGGGCTCTCTGACTCGTACCGCAGGAACGAGCAATGTTAGATTTATCAATAATGCCGGCGCATACCTTTTCGAGGCCATCTACTATGAAATCAATGGCAAAGAGGTGGACTCTGTTCGATCGCCGGGTATAGTGAGCACCCTTCGCGGCTATACTTGTTACGAAGAAAATGATGTGCGACACTTGAGCACAGCCGGCTGGACCTATCCTGGCGGAACGGTTCACAACGCCCCCGACGGTTCGTTCGCCATGTGGATCCCGCTTAAGCATTTGTTGGGCATATTCCATGACTATAGATATGCCACCATTGGACGACAGTGCATTTGCTTAGTGAGAAGTAGAAATGATAATAATTGCATGCTGATAGAGGAGGTGGCGAATCCAGTAGTTGAAGCCACCACAGCCACACTGACGATCACGAGCGTTGTACTCAGAGTCAAACATGTGGTGCCCAATGACGACATTCGTCTGAAATTGCTGCAGTCCCTCAAAACAGACGCTCCTGTAGTGATTTTGTATCGCAAGTGGGACATACACGAGTTGCCTGCACTCACTCGGGGTTTCACCAAGGAAGTTTGGGTTCTGAAAACTTGCACGGCCATGGAGAGTCCCCGATTCGTCATTGTGGCCTTCCAAACAAATCGGATTGGCAATGCGGCTCGAGATGCATCCTATTTCGATCACATCGACATCAGCGACATACGCCTAACCATGAACAGCGATACTTACCCGCATGAACGTATGCACTTGGAATTCAACAGAAACAACTTTGACGAAGCCTATCGAGTCTACACGGAATTCTATCCGAGCTATGCCAATTGTCCGAAGAAGCGCCCTCTACTCGATTACGGAGCATTCAAAAGCAGAGCGACCGTTTTCGTGATAGATTGTTCTCACAGAGCGGAATTCATGAAATCCTCCACTGTCGATGTCAAACTTGACATCGAGGCCAGAGTCGGATTTCCCGCCAATACTCGAGCCTATTGCATCATCATTCACGACTGTATGCTGGAACACTTGCCCTTGAGCGAGATTGTATGCCGTCTGTCATAAAAAAAATAGTGATATACAGTAGCAGCAGTAAGTAGTGGGGGAATCCACTCTTTTTTTGTGTGTATGTATGTATTGCAGGCATCGACAGGTCGAGAGCGTCAGTTGTAAGCCAAACGTTCAGTTGGTCAGTCGGTGTTTATTAATCTCGCTCTCTCTCTCCGAGTGTGTGTCTCTCAGTTAATCAAAGCAGTGAATCAGTTCAACAATCATCAAACAAACAAAAAACAACAAGATGAAACTCGTAGCCTGTGACATTCAGGGTTTCACTGTGGGCGGTGAATTCCAACCCAAAGAGCTTGCCATCACCGACAGGCATCGCACAAACCACTTTTTATTCAAAGCTGTAGTGCCATTCCATGACCTGAGCGAAGCAGATAAACGGCAAGTACGATATTTGGAGAGAAATATCCACGGCATTCCATACTCTGATGGCTATGTCGAATTCAACGAGATCCAGGAAGTGCTGCGCTCCATCATCGAGGCTGATGTGGTATACGTGAATGGTAATCAAAAATTCAATTGTTTCATCCGGAGAAATAGAAGTGCATTGTGCCGTGAGACACTGTTTCGATATCTGGCAATGGATATCATCACACCTCGTATGGTGAGGCCCCACGGCGATCACGACGACGACGACCACCACACTCCTATCAATCGGCACTTGCAAAATTTGCGCGAGCTCAAGGCGCACATAGCAGAGTACGAGCACAAGCTGTGTATTTTCAAACGCTTCCAAAATATGCAAATTAACGATGGTAAATGGATGGGGCAGCAGCAGCAGCAGCATTCACCGATCCACCACGTTCCGCCGCCGTCGCTGCCAGTACCAAGTCCATGACGTCAGCCACACCAAGACTATCTGAAAACACACGAAATATTATTATTCATATTGTATTATTATTCATATTGTATTATTATTATTATGTATTAATAAATGTATAAAACCAATTTTTCTCGATTTATTTTGCGGATCGAATGAATGAGAGAGAGAGAGAGGGAGAGACTGAAAAATATACGAGTCATGTACATTGAGCAATGTTGTATGTGTGTGTGTTCCTCTCAGTGTATATATTTGAGTGACATATACGCTGTTTCTCATCACGATGACAACAAATTATATAATTCTAGCAGCCGTTCTGTCGAACGTACTGTATATTAGCCCGCCATATGAGTACGGTGAGGTATTGGTATAGTATTTGCACGACGATGATTCGAGTACTTTGAATTGGACGAAAATGACTCAGGCGCTAGCCAATGATGGATATTTGCCTGTGTTGAGAGCTGAAATCCCGATGAACACCTTATCGTACAGATTGCGGAAGATTTATACAAATCTCACCTATAGCGATACGCAGTGGTTTCCGCTGAAGATGTCTTGCCCCTCTAGCAGCAGCACTTCGAGACCATCGTCGTCTTCGTCGTCGTCGTTGTCGTCGACGTGCCACCCAACTACCCAACCCGTGGACGTCAAGATTCAAGCCCCTGCTGCTGCTGCTGATCGAGAAAGTAAGGATTCCAAATGCGAGCTGCCGCCGCCGCTAACACTGCACGATTGGTTTATGTTTTTCGTGTCAATGGTTCTGAGTGTTCAAATATCCGAATCCATATATAGGTTTATTAAATCCATGCATCAAACATATTTTTTAATCGATAATGATAATGTATCTTCATACTACGCCACTGGCACTGAAGTGTAATTTTTTTATGTGAGAAATAAATGTATTTTTCTCGAACTGACGTTATTCATTTCAATAAATGCAAACAGAGACAAAGACAGACATACAATGCCATGGGTTAGAGTGAGACATTTAAAATGCCTTGAATCGATCAATTTGGCTTCAAACTCGACTCTCCCATCTCTTCCTGGAAAACAAACATCTGAGACAGTTAACAACTCCAAGGTCAATTTAGCTCGAGCAGCGTAAACAGACACCGGATGTGTGAGATAAATCTGAAAAACAAATTCAAGGTCAAAAATGGATCATCGTCGTGTTTTCTGAGAATTTCTTTCAACTTGAGAGAGCAGACAGTAAACATTCTAGATACGTGCCTTATCGCTATTTCACGGCGGCGGAGACTTATTTTTTTTCTTTTGGAATTTCATTCGAGAGCGAGTGAATTAATAATAAGTCGTCCATCATAATTTTCTGTCGTGTGTGTGTGTGTTCTAAGACAGTAGACATTTTTTCATATTCAATTTTTTTGGTTTGTCAATCAAGGTGGCGGTGGCGGCCATGTTTTTTCTCTTCCAGCCAATTGCTCTCAGCGAATCACGTTAGGGACGTTTTTCATAACTTCCGCTATCGCCGCCATGTTTTTTTGCCTGCCGCTCCATCGCCGCCATGTTTTTTGCCTTCCGCTCCATCGCCGCCATGTTTTTTGCAGGGACCTTTTTTTTCATAACTTCCGCCATCGCCGCCATGTTTTTTTGCCTTCCACTGCATCGCCACCATGTTTTTTTGCCTTCCGCTGCATCGCCGCCATGTTTTTTTGCAGAAAAGACGCGCGCCACTTAGGGTGAAACGTTTTGAACCCCACCACCCCGAAACTCTTCGGCGAACACGTCATCTTCTTCAGCACCAACCCTCCACCAACGGCAAGAACTCGATGGACGCGGCCATTGAGAGATTCACCGTGTGGAGCAATGCCGGTACTGGGACACTCATCGGTCGCAGCTC